>BMAW01004494.1:255651-328242 GCA_019974015.1 Nephila pilipes | reverse complement strand
ACATTTAAAATGAAGAATTAAAATCATTTTAATATTTTGTGATCCCTAGGGTACTGTGACCTCTTAAAAATTAAATCATGCTTTATAAACTATCAAAAGCTAGATAGACCATGCAGTCATGTGTTCGTGACGTAATATGCGCCAAACCTATTCGCAGAGGAGCGGTATTCTTCCTTTGAAGGGAAGATATGCGAAAAAAAAAATCGCACACTGAGGGAGTAATTAAATATATATATATATATATATATATATTCAGTTATTGATATTTTTCAAGTTTTTCATTTTTTTTTGTTCTGTCTGAGCAATGCCAACATTTTTTGCGTGATCTGATAAAGGATGTTGATTTGTATAGAGAAACAACACATACTCATCATTAAATACAGTAGCGTAGCATGGATTTCTGCCACCCGGGGTGAACCCTAAATTTGTTGCCTCCCTCCATAGAAGCAAAAAGTAATTATATAATTGTTGAATTGCTCGTGATTAAAATTAAATTACATATAGTTTAAATCGTTAAAGTGAATAAATAACAATCCGTTACGGTAAAACTGCAAATGCAATGAAAAGTTTCAAAATAAACAAAACAAACAATTACCTTATTTTACCAAAACAAACAACCAAATAATTACCTTGCAACCGAAACAAGCGAAACTCTTATATATTCGATGAATCATATAAAAATAGTTTGATTTTACGATAACTAGCAAACTTTGGTACAATAACTAACAAACTTAGGATTTTTTTTATGTTTTATCAAAGTATAAAAAATAAAGAATACCAACGTTGTACCGCTTTTCAAAATAACTAAACAGATGAAGAAAGTAAATGCCATCTGTTTATCATGTCTGTGAGTTGTTCAATGATAATATGGGAATAATTCAAAAATCTAAACGGACATAATAATTACATTTGTTACGTGGCAACAATAGATTGCGGCCATCCGTGCCTATTTCGAAATTCAAAACGTGAAATTTATTTCTTATTTTGTGTAAAACAGACAAGTTTTCATTAACTTCACATAAATATATTTATTTAACTCAAATTTTACAACTATGTAATGAACCAATTCCTCTTATTCAATTGCCTTGAATTTCCACATATGTACCTCTATAATCTCAATGACAATCTGTTTTCTCAATGACTTTTGATCTAATGACTAGGAACTATCCTGAGACAGGATCAGCCAGTTCGGCCACTCGCTGCCTCCTCCCATCCCCCAATTTTCTCTGGCAAGAGCTATGGCCACCGTTGCACCCCACCATGCTACGTCTCTGATAAAATATTCCTTAAAATACTAGAATAGCTCTGGAACAAAAAATAGCATAGATCTATTTTTTTTAAAAAAAATCAAATTACTTTAAGAAACATTAAAATTCACAATTTCTAAGTAGAATATTTTGGAAAGAATTGTAACATTTACTAGAAAACACGGAAAGATATTAAGAAAATAAGAGACCACAAATGTAACATTAAAAATAATTTTTTTTAAAAAAAAATTGGGATTTAGGAAAATGTTAACGGCTCCTTTGATGCATCCGCAAAACATTTTAGTAATTTTTGGAGTGATACGATCATTGACATAAGTTTGTATAAAGAACAAACTTTCAAATTTATGTAACAGATTACGAAAGAATTTCTCATATCCATTTCCAGATAAATTCAATTTCATCGATTCTTGGTATCTGTGGTACAATACTTTTGTGCTTCGTTTAATAATTTGTAACCCTACGAGTTTAGTATTACTTTAAGTAAATTAAAAACCCTATACTTTTTGAATTTATGTATATCCACATACTTCATGAAAGGGAGCATTTTTGAAAGGAAAATCGAATTTTCGATAAATAATCAATTTTTGGTGAAAAAATATATATGCAATGATTAGAATATGAACTGAGTCCACTCATAAGCAACATAGTTCAATCGATTGAAAATTATTATATGTTGATATCATAAATAAGTCTACTATTGAAGTTAAAAGCTTGCGAATGCTTACGAATTAAAAAGTGCATTAGTGCTTGTTATTAACGTATATAAAAGGGCCATAATATTACATTCAATACGTTTGCTTTACACATATATGTGATTTGTAAGGAAATTGTTGACACAACCGTCCTTCATTTAGTATGAATTTTTAAAAGACAAACATGAAGACATCACATTTTATGGGGTTCATTGGCTAATTGGGGTTCATTGGTCTTCAACTAATGTACGAGTTTGATTACTGATTCAGACCCAATCAGTAATAACTAAGTAAACTTTTTTTTAAATATTAGGTTTCAGTTTCGGGCTATTTTAATTTTTGGGATTATTCTAAGGACTAAACAAATTCAATTTGAATTCATGTAAGAGGCCATCCGGCTTCCCTTATAATTCCAGTTATGGAACGGGGCCGTTTTGATTCATTAGTGTTACAGTTTCTTATTAGTCAACATAAATTACACTCGTTATTACATAAGTCAATGGTTTCCATTATTAGTTACATAAGTTAATGGTTTTCATTAGTGTTACAATTTTTTATTAGTTAACATAAGTTACACACGGACAGTAATTACACATATATTTAAAAAATATGTATTGATAATAAAGGGACGAAGTGTCAAATGTCCAATCTTACAGTTCTTGACATTCACTGAAGCATGCTTCCTAGTTTAGCCTGGTCCCTAAGGAACGCCTCTACTTCTTGGGGCAGGCATTATACAGTTAATATAATAAGGGCCGTTAGATTCCTGCACTATTTCACTATGCATTTAGAAACCAGGCATTTTAATTGTAATAGTTAGTTGACACAAATATGACAGGAGTTTAATAATGTGTAGAATTAATGTCTCCTAATGCGGGGATTTTTGGAGATGCGTTTCGCTATCTACAAGAGCATCTTTTTCATAGGTCACGAAAACACTTAACTATTAATATTTCCACAAACACGCATACCACAAATTTCTATAAGAATTCATTAACAAGAATTTAAATGCAATTCTTATTGAATAGTACTTTAGATGGTTTTGTTTTTTACAATTGAATTTAATTTTTTTGTACGAAAATCTTACTTAATACTTTACGGCTAAGAAATTAAATATAACGTTAGTTCGTTAAAATTAAATTCATTTGTAAATTACCAGTTTCAAATTTTTAAGTTAATGAATAATTATATGACGCAGAATTCAGAAAAATTATTAATTTCTAAAACAAGAATTGACAATATGTTATAAAAAAAATATATAACATTAATTATAAGAGTCATTAAAATCAACTCATTATTTATTACTCTTCTCTGGAAAGGAAATTAGATTGTTAAAAAAATTTAATGAATGCATTTCACATGCCTAAAAATATTTTTAATTACATTACGTACAATTTATTATTTACAGATTATGTCTCTTATGCCCGTAAAACTCCAAAACATGTTAAATGCAGTCTGTTATAACTGAAATGATGTTAATATTTCAAATGATATATTTGAAAGTAATTAAAAAGTTTCGTCGTAACATACAGTTTTAATTTCACTGTTTTCTAATATTATTTCCATTTAACATTAGTTTGAAGCTGATAAAATAATTCAGAACCATTTCCTAATTATTTCTTGTTGTTATGAAAGAATCCCGTTATTCATTATCTGAATAACTAATAAGATTAGTAAAATTTAATCAAATGAAAGCCTTTTAGTTGAAATGAAACAAATGCATTTTAATCATTAATTAAAAAGGTTGTTGAAAATGGCAACGAGGAAAAATTAGCTAGTAAAATTTATTAGAGAAATGTTATAAGGATAATAAAATATATATGTTTGCATAAGTATTGGAATTTTATATTTATTATTTCAACTTCCAAAATTAGTTCAACAATGTTTTATTATTTAACAAAAAATGATTCTGAGAAAATTTCAGTACTTTCAGATGAAGTGTATTATTAAGAACACCACAGATTCAAACACTAATATTTTTGGAATGGAAACGTAATGGAAATAGATATTGAAATCGGAAATACTTATGATAAAAATGGCAAAAAAAGTGAATTTGTTCAAAATGGCGAAAACACAAGTAAAAAAAAAGATTATGAAGATTATATTTAATGATTAAGGAGGAGGATAGTAGCTAACATAATCAAATTAAGATCATTCCTATCAGCATAATATATCATAAATAAAAATCATAATAATAAGTAAAAATAATCTTTTCTTATGCATATATTTCCTCCTCGGATGAGCCTATGAAATTTTTCATTTTCCTACATATATCCAATGAGTAATAACCCTAATATTATCATATGTAGCTCTTTAAATTTTCAGAATTTAAAATTTCTGCTTGTCTGTAAGTCATGAATGTTTTTACATAGTTTACAATATCAATAACAAAACATAATTTTAAAATGATTTATCACCACTTAACAATACAAGAGTACTTTGTGGAATTTTCTTCCTGATGTATTACCAGCAACGTTTTTTAGAATAACATGCTGTGTTCTATCTACAAAGAAACTAATTTTTAAGGGTATATTAAGATAACTTCATAGAAAAAATTTAACCAGTGAAAAATAATTTTTGGATTAATTTTATCTTATTCATTCACTAATAGATTTTTTTTTCTGTGGCCAAATCATAAAAGAAGAGGGGAAAACTACACTAAAAGTTTTTTTTTTTTTCTTTTGGAACATTAAATAAAATTTTTGAGAAAAGGTCTTATTTGTCTTCCAAACAAAGCATTTCATAAGAAACTTGTAAAGTTAGGCTAATCGTAATTTTTTTTTCATTAACCTTGGGGACTTTTTATGAATTGAATTGCTTAAAATAAAACCTCGAAACGAAATACGACCTTCGCGAATTATATAAACTAAAGAAGAATGTAATGAATTGAATATAAGAAATGTATATATAACGGAATTCAAATTGGACATAAGAAAGATGATGGTGAGTTACAACGATTTGTCGTAGTTGATGTGCTTGAACTTGCTTCGAGAGTTGACAGGAATCTTCTAGAGTGAGAAGGCGTTGGTGTACCAACACGAATCACATCTATTTGTGATTAAATTCTCTTGGACCCTAGTATGTGGGTAAGAAATTAATTTGATTATTATTACAAGTTAGATTACAGGAGCGTTCATAATCAATAGACAGAGACATCAGTCATAGTATATTCATAATTTGATAAAAAAAAAGTGTTTGGTTTTCTATTTGACTGCTTCATCTGTTGACTGTGAATTTTTATTACTCTGGATTTCCTTTTTTTAGAATTGTTGAATTTTGAAACAATGTTCATCGAGTTTATTGAAATTAAAACGTTGCAAAATGAAAAAAAAAAAAAAAAAAAACTGGAAGAGTTTAAAAATTAATTCAAAATTGAAAATATTAGAATAATAAATATTTTAAAGAACTTCCAAACTATTTGTCCATTGATCTTGCATTTAATTACAATTATTAATGCTTTCTTTCCTTTTTCTATCTTATGTTCGTTTACATTTTAACTTAATACATTTTTACAGTCTAATCTTTAAATTGACTTAATTCTTATTCAGGGTAATCAAAAATCAATAATAGTATTACGAATGTGAAAAAGAATCATTTTCGTATCCTCAATTTAAATCTAAATAAGAAAGTTTACATATCTGACGAATAATAAAGCTGGTTTTAGTCACGAGTGAAAATGATCTCAGTAATTGTGTAATCTCCAAGCACTAAGCGTCGAGGGCTAATTTACTTTCCCTTCACTACATAAGATGGCCGGCTTTTCTATCAAATTTTACAATATCTCTATCTCTACTATTACTATTCCTGACTCTTCCAACCACCATATCCTATTCACTATACATAAATTTCTGAAGCAAAGCTGATTTACATTATTCATTCAGTGAGGCTATCGAATCAAACAACGTCATAAAAAAACCGTAAGTGTAAAGGGAAATATATGTTAAAAATCCATTTCAGCTATACTGCAGTTTTTATAGTCAATTATTGAGATTGATTATCCGATGAAAATTGTACGACCTCATCACATACTACTGTGGCACAAAAGATGCATAAGAGACTATTTCGAAGAAATCGAGAAATCAAACAATTTTGAATTACTGTAAATATTCTGTGAACACCCCTGACATCATACCTCAATGTCCTTACAAACTTACTATGAACAAAGATGTAGAATTTATTATCAAGATGCGCTTCTAGAAGTCTTTAACATGCAGAAATCCACACCAATCCTAATATCAGACTTCAGTGTACGAATAATCACTACTCAAAATTATGATTGGAGATTTAGAACCCTCCTCTCTGAGCTATGATTAATTTAAACATACTAAAATTTATTTAAGTTGAACTTTTATTTTGATTACTTTATCTATTACAGAGACCGATGATAGTACTAATGGAAGTAATTGGTTGAATCAACATAGAGAGCATGTCTATACAGATCAAACCACATTAAATGATAAGACAATAAAGGAACACTCTCATTTGGAGAAAATATTGTTTTATTAAATAAATTTATATGATTAACATTAAATGGAGGTCGCGTACCTGTAGGAGGGAGGTGGAACAGGATGCTTCATTAGAGTCACGCAATACGGTGCATGTTACGTGCGTATTTGCTCACTTCTACGTTTTATCCAATGGGCTAAATTCCCTGAAAACTGGCGCCATGTCAAAATCACGAGACTGCTACATAAATAAATCGGCGCGGTCTATGTTAAAATAGAATTTCCCTATATGCTAGTTGAAACTTCTTGTACATCCACTTTATTTCGATTGATATATTTAATATTATCATATTTTTTACATTATTTAATTATTTATATTTGGTAGGAAGTAATCTGAGTATATTTTTATGTACGTGTAATAATCTAAGAATACTTTTATGTATCTGTAATAATTTGAGTATATTTTTATGTATGTATTGTCTTATTCTTGCTTAATTGTATTGTTAAAAAGTCTATTTGTAAGTTGAGGATATTTAAACTTGCTTCTGGCGTTTGTTTACATACACATGATATAAGCTTTAAATTATTTTCTGCTTTAAAAAGATACATTTTAATTTTAGTAATTATATTTTGTTCTGATGGCAAGCATCAACATTTTATTTTAAATAATTATTTTCCATATTTTATTTAAAAAAAACCAAATACATCATAAAAGGAAATTCCACATAATGTGTATGCTTCTCTATGCAGCAAATTTAATTATATGTTAAAAATACATGCTAACATATTAAAAATTCAATAATCATTCCTCAAACTATTTTATTGAATGACATTTTAAAGAACAACAGTAAAAACATTTTTTTTTAAAATATTAGAAAAACACAGTTGTAAGTTAGGCACTTTCAAAGTTCTAACAAAATATCTGTGTAAAAACTAAATAAATCTGATGCATTTATCCAGCTCGTTGATAAAAAAAAATGATTCAATACCCTTATGATACAGTTATTCAAAATTAAAATTTCAACGTTTCTTTTGAAATAAGATATAAAAAAAAGTTGTAAGTTATTCTCATTAAATTAAAAAGTAGTTTATGAAGTAAAATGTAAGTTACTTAAGCTTATGAAGCATAACACATTTCGCAAACGCAGTGCTAAGCAAACGAATATAAGAATTGTTCAGGACTTCTCCTATTATTTCAAAATATTTGCTTGAGTAAAATTTTTCACTGGTTTTTTTCCATTCTGTTTTTGAAAATATTACTACTGATGTCTTCCAGGACAATCTAGTTTATGTATATGTGTGTGAACTCCGTTATCGATTTTGTAAGACTGTCGGTATGTTTATTCTAAACAATTTTTGTATTTCCTGGAATCCAAATTACTATCAACTGATTATGAAAATGCGATTGTATGAAATTCTTTCTGACTAATCTATGAATGACTTTTGGTGTTATAGTTTTGTAACTTTTAAGTACAGATAACACAAAATAGTTGTCGGACAAAGTTTACAGATTTTTCTTTAATTCAGCTGAATCATCTAAGGCGTGATATATGGTTAGTGCTTCGGCTGTAAATATCGAGTCAAAATGATTTACAAAATAAACGAAAGAGAGGCATTTTTCGGGATACCTACTACATATATTATATTTTGATTTTCAGGCTCAAAATTGGAATAAAATAAGCTTTCTTTTTACTTGAATATAAGTCAAGGCACGAGAATGCTACTTGAGCTGACAAATTTCTCTCCAAACCTCCACATCACGCCAAAGGAAGTCATGGAATTGACTGTCTACACGTGGATCCTCATCCCTGCTACACCACCTGGCTTAAGAGGCATAAGAACTCGAATCTACGATTCGACGAAAATTAAGCCAGTCATGAATTCGCGACCATGACCATTAGGCTTCACACCCACATTCTCTAAGGCAACGAATATAAGTACATGTGAGGATTATTAATTGTTCACATATGGTTACTTCACACACTTGTATATAAATGTGTCATTATTTGGGCTTAAACAAATGCTTAAATATACATATCTGAATACTAGAATATGGCACATATTACTTGTAATTTTAGAAAAATGAGGTCTGTTTAAACTCAGTATACAAAAAGTTAAATTTTTTTTGACAAAGATATGTATCGTTTACCTAAATCCCATAGTCACTATAAAAATTAAAGCAAAATATGGAATTTCGACCAACTGTTCAATCCATTCACCATTTTCAAAACTAAATCAGTCCTGTTAAAATATAATACTATACTAACTCGTTTCTTTTTTCTTACTTAATAGGAGAAAATTTCTAATTATATACTTTTAATTTCTTACAAGGCATTAGTTTTATCCTATTCTCCTACAAAAGGCATTGATTTTATCTCATCCTATGAATTGAACTTTTTTTTATTCTCTATTCCAAATTTTTTATTTTAAATGGTTTTATGTGTATAAAAAGGTAAGCTCTTTTCCTTGTATCTAGCACAATATACACTCGATGATTCAATGTCATAAATCTTATACAACCAACCAATATTTTTCTTACAAATATTGACAAATAATTTAAATATCAACACAATCAGGAAACTCTTTACTAAAATTGCTTAAAAAAATAAACCAATCCCCAATTTAATTTATCTTTTTTCATTCTAAAAAGTCTAACCTAACGAGCATAGTCAAAATGTTATTCAAACAGAATGATTGTAACAGTCTTCAAATGGAGATATTTATATGTATCATAGAAAACTCAAATACACTCACAGAATTCCCAGAAATAAAAAAAAATGAAAGAAAATTTCTTAATGCTATTCATGATTGGAAACACAAGTAGGATGATTCAGGCAAGAATGATACATAGCAGTTTTTGTACTTGATATATCTTCCTATTCCACCCCTACTCCCACGAAAGAGCCAATTATCGCATACTGAAGTTTGCCATGCCTTAGACATTATTTTTTAATCTTCACTATTGGTGTTTTTTCTCCTTAACCATGTTGTTACCAGGTTTATACCTCTTTTTACCTTGCCTTTTGAAATAATAGCGAAGATTTGATTATTAATTCATGTATAAGATGCATTTATACAGATTTCAACTGATCTAATTCAGGGGTAGTATTACACAATTTTATTTCCATATATATTTTTTTTAATTTTAAATGATTTTGTTATTTCAATTTTCTCTAATTGTACTTTAAAAAGTTCTTCTGGGTTTTTCTTGATTATTTGTGTAATTTATAAACATGTTTTCTTAAAATTTTTGCTTTAAAGTACTTAATTTCAGGTTTAAAAAAATTTTAGGGTTTATATTTGCGTTATTTAAATATTTTTTATAACCGCTTAGTATTAAAGTGAAACATAATCTCTTTCTGTATTCCTTTATGTATTATTGCTTATTTGAATACACACACACACACACACATATATATATATATATATACATACCTACACACACACACATATACATATATACACACACACATATATAGTTATATATCAAATTAACAAAACACATTAAACATCGACTCCTTATTTACGATGTTACCATATACAAATGCCTCCTTGTAAGTAATTGAAACTTCAAATATTCACCCCTGAACTAGAAATACTAATATAAGAAATTAAACATCCGAATAAATTACAAATATAATATGTTACATGGAATAAGAAGGATATATGTTGATTTGTTCAAGCGAATTATTTTCCCATCACTTTCAGAAACTATATATAATTTTATATCGTGATTGCATATTCCATTGAATAAAATATATTATATCGCTAAATATAATTTGTTACAAAAATAAGAAACACAAATGTTAGTTGGACAAAAACTAAATGAATCATCATTTCCATGTTTATTTATTATTAGTCAAGCAAATATTTTTGGAATAAATATGGAAAGCAATTATTTCTAAAACATATATTAGTAGGACAAATAATAAATAAATCTTCGTATAATTATATTCTAATCTCGCTTTTTCTATTATATATTCAAACATTTTTTTAAAATTCTCTCGTTCTCTCATTTACTATTTCTCCACCTAACATTTTTGTAAGAAAAAATTGGAATTAATTATTTTTAAAACAAATGTTGGGTGGATAAACAATAAATATATTTCCTATACTTGAGGATACATAACCCGTAAAGTAATAATTTATTCAGTTTACTAAAACACCCAAACATATATTGAATCCTAAAAATCCTTGTCGCCCCCAACGTCTAGCTTCTCCAAGATTTTCTAAAAGGTCGTTTTTTTTTTTTTATCAAAACACCCAACCAGAAGAGAACTTTCTTTGTACTTTCAGGGAACTCTCACCCAGCGGGATTATGAACAAAATAAAATAAAAATATCGATTTTATTTCGCACCATTTCTTATGCGTGATATTCTTCCTACTATTCACTTTCTTTTCTTTCGCTTTTGCGATGTTCAATACCTTGCACTTTCATTCTCAAAACTTTTTCTCTTTCAGTATTCTGAGATTTCCTTAATACGGTTCTTCCAAAAATCTTAAGTGGAGAGTGAAAAGAAGTGAAGAAACGGGTATAGGGGAAAAAAAAGAAGTGCTAAATGAGAGGGTATGGTGTAGCCCCATTAGAAATTTTTCTGGGGCTCTAAAATCGGATTATAAAACCTTTAATGTCTTTTTGATAGAGTTTGCATTCGAATTGGAATCTAAATGGAAGTTTTATTCGATTCCTTGGAGATACATTTATTTAGGAGTATTTTCGGTCTCCAAAGGCTCAATTTGAACTTATATTCCATTGAGGTAATTGTAACGTATTCCTCTCATTTATCTTTACAGATATTATTTAAAAATTAAATAATTATTAATTAAAATTCAAAGTAATATACTATATTCTCACTCTCAATAGATATAACAATCAAACTTAAATCCAAAGATTTATTTATTTTTTTTTAAATATGAATATACAATATTTGCTCTCCCTCACACACACAGTATAACTGCACTTAATGCGACTGCATTACAGGAAAGAAAGAGATATAAACATTTTCAACTTTATAATATTTTTAATTTAAAAACAGTTATACAAAATGATTAATCTGATATTTTAAAAAATGAATGATATGGAATGACAAGTAAAACATTAATACTAAGTAATATTATGAAGGTTTTTTTTTATTGTGAATAATATGTAGCCCTCTTGTGTGTTCTTCAAGAAGCTATTTCACGAAAGCTTTTGCAGGAGCTTTTATGGTGCTTTTCAGCAGTTGGATCGGTCACAGTGGAACATATGACTTTGATGTTACACAGCTAGCCACCTGATACGACCCCACTACATTTCTTACTTTGGCAGTGTGTAAAAGTTAAAGTATATGCGCTTTACTTCCTACAAATTTATATGAACTTAACAACGGATTTCTACTGATATGCGATCAATTACAACTGAAATTTTACAACGAGTTTGGTAGGAATTTGCATATCAAATTGACATTATACTTGTCATTAAAGGAAATCAAATTGGACACTTGTAGGAAACATTTCCATATCTTCTATTTTCTAGTCATTACAGGAAAGAAAGAGATAAGAACATTTTCAACTTTAGAATATTTCAAATTTAAAGACATGTTTCATTTTTCTAAACTATACTTTATATGCTGAGAGTACTCTTACTTATAATATTATATTTTTAAACATTACATGTGTAAATAAAGGAAGTTATTTGAACATTTGTAGAAAAAGCTTTCATATATTCCATTTACACACATATATTACTTCTCAATCTGTGTCGTATATTAATAAAAGTATAGCTTTTTGAAATCGAATTATTTCTTTTCAAAAACCCTGTAATTTGGAAAAATAATAACAGTAGGTTTGAATCACTAGTTCGGATACGAGTGAACTTAATTACAAACACTGATGGTTTGAGTGGGAACACCAACGTCCATTCACTCTAGAAGATTCATCTAAACAATTAATCCGTTATCGGAGCAAGTTAACACTTATCAACTACGGCTACTTCTTATTAATCACTATCCTATAGGTATTAAATTTCAACTCATTACTCCTAACTTTCCGACATTCTTTATATTCACTTTGCTTCACTTATATATACATTTTTTTTCTATTCATTACAAGAAAGTAAGCGATAAGAACATTTCAATTTTTTCAATTTTTCAAAACAAAAACGTGTGTTTAATTTTTCTATACTTATACATTCGTAACATATATATTTTCTATACATATACATTTTTCTATACATAACTATACATTGGTGCTGAGAGAACACTTGCTTATAATTTACGGTTTTTAAATTGCATGTTATTCAAGGATGAATAATATAATTAATTGAAAATGCAGAAAAATACATGGGTAAGAAAAAGTTTTTTTTTTTTACATTAAAATGAAATGATAACTGTTCCTAAAAACTGATTGATCAAGAAAATACGAGGATGCTTCAAACAGTGCTTGTATTTGAAGACAGTGGCTTCAGTAACCTAAATTGTTGTTACTATTTGGTGATACCCTCTGTTAATGGAAGCCGAAACAAATGTGATTTTGATTCATAAGTTAGTTTTGATTTGGTAGTCATTTCCTGCAAATCAAAATTTCATTGCTACCGCGTCGAGTTGTCATAGTAGAAGATGAATGGATGCATCGCTACATAGCGGAAATCAAGGAACAATAAAAAAAATGTGTTGTTTCCAGTGAAATGCTCCAAAGAAGGTGAGGATGCTGACCGGAAAAATTATGACAAAGAATTTTTCGAGTACGAAAGGCATCATAAACGGGGATATTAGTAATTAAACTTGAGCAGCAGACTAGTGAGTCATGATGCGAACTAAAACTAAACCATTTTCGATGTTGTAAGCGTCATTTCTTTGATTTTCTAAGGACTTATTGAACGGAACCTCGCATGTTTCCGGCACTATATAATAGATTACTTCTATGCTTAATTTGTAGTTTCTGAGTAGCAGTTGCGAAATTAAATTCAAAGGTTAAGAGAATTGTTAACGCATAAGAAAAAGAACAAAACATTGAACTGATGAGATGAATTTGATATAAAAGCAAAACAGTTCGACGTAAATAGATGTCCACCGAACATTTTTTTTTTTTTTTAAATTTGGAATTTAAAACATCCCTGCAGGTCAAAACCGATGGATGTTGTAATAATTCGAGCTTTAATTCTGTGATTTTAGCTATTAAAATTGCATCGGTGTGCACCCGAGCATTGTCTTGATGGAAGATGATATTTTTCTTTTTCAAATTGAGAAATGTTTTCTATATTCCTTTGCTCGACCTGTGTAATAAAGACGTGTAATGACTAGAAAAAAATACTCTGCAGTTATTTTTTTTTCCTTTTTCCAAGTCATCGGTGCAGATAATACCGCTTTCATCCCAAAGAACCATGACAATCACTTTACTGGTAGATTTCACCACCTTTGATTTCTTCGTAGCCTGTTCGATTTAAAACACTCCTCTGTTTTGGCGGCTTCTTTGCGTCTGGAATATAGCACTGTATCACGTTTCGTCCACAGTTAGATATTGACGCAGAAACTCAACACCACTGCGACGAAAAAGTGCCAAAATAGATACAGAATCGGCCATACGATTACGTTTATTTTCCTATGAGAGCAAAAAAGGCATCCACCTTACCAATATTTTTCCCACCCAATTTTTCGTGCAAAATTGTAAACAATGTATCTCCGATATACTAGTTACCTTAACTAATTCCCGTAATTTGATTCGTCGATCGCTCAAAACCGTATCGGAAAGTTTTGTCAAACATTACAGGTGAAGTGATTTCCACTGGACGTCCCGAATGATATTCAACTTTGTTAAACCCATTTACCTAATTTTTAACATTTGCAAACGCAGTAGCAGATGTGCCATTAACTTCATCCAACCCAGCTTTGAACTCTTTCGAGGTGGCGCGGTAGCCTAGTGGTTAAGGCATCGAATTTGTGGCCGGCGATTTTCGTTCTTTCGCGGATTCGATCCTTGGCCGCCAAAGACCCACCGTGTAGCCGAATTTGATGCTCGTTAAATCTGTAGGGGCCCAAAGCCCTTGTTGTGGTGTGGAAGTTAGGAGAGGAGGTGGCAGCTCAGGTATTATCCTCTTCACTTGACCGGGATTCAAAATTACGTGGCCCGTCGCTAATAGCTCTCGTGTTACTTCTAGTGCGACGTTAATAAAAACTATAACTTGAACTCTTTGGATATTAATCCTTTTAAATATAAGTGTATAATCCTCCATCAAAACTCATTCCCTCCCCCCTATTTTAAATAAACTAAAGTTTCTTGCAGCAATTGACAAAAAAAGGAAACCAGGTGATGGAAATATCTAAGACTTATATATCTGTCTAGTGAATCATGAGGCTTACTAAAAACATACTATTTCTGTGCTACGTACGCCATCTCTTGGATTTCTTAAGAAGTCATTGGACAACTGTCGTAAATATTATTCATACTTTACTTCTTATATATAAAGACAAATTTTAAAGCATGTTTTATTTTGTTGTATTTCCCCCATTCTCTTGACATCGTGGATTTTTGATATACTGAACCGGTTGTGGTTCAAATGAATCCGACCTAACGATATTTCACTGTAATAATTATAATAATATCTATGATAAATGTGTTTGTTTCAAATACTAAAAAAACAATCGAATCTTTACAATACAAATGATTCATTAGTACTGAAAGATAAGCACGGACGATGACGTTTAAGATTTGAAATTGTTTTTAATAAAATGATTTATATTTTTAAAATTTTATTTTTACAGTAATCAAAGCAATTCGTACGCTCTCTTTAGAATTACACCATAACTGAACGTCCTAAATTATGATAGAAATAAGAAATCTGTTAGCGAATCACTCGTTGTGAATTTCAGCTCTATCTTTGATAGTAACCACGTATATACAGTTTGTGGAATTCCGTTCAATCCTCAAAAGTAACCGAATAATTTTAAGATCAGTAACAAGGTTTGGCTGCGAATACTTATCTTCTATCTCTTTTCTCATTTTCCATTATTTGCATAGCATTTATATATCATTATATCTAAATCAATTCACTTCACTTCTACCTTCATCTAATTTGCCTAGTCACGTTTCATTTTGGTTGGGAAGAAATTGTAATACTATGCAATTAAATTCGGTAGATGTTCCCGAGTTTAGTGAAATGTAAATCACGAATAGCATCCAACGTCACAACAATAAATCCAAAATACAAAATTTAATTATTTTGGACATAAAATTAAAAATTAGAGCAAGTGAGTGAATGAGTGAGATTTGAGGTTAATGACTCTAGAGCCAAATCTGACTTTGCTATTCCAAACATTGTGTATCTATGATATAGATAGAAAAAGGTGAAAGTAAATATACAAGAGTTGTAGAAAATAGAGCAGGATTGCTAGGATACTTCGGTTATGAGACAGTGAATCCCAAGGAAAAGAAGAACGACTACTAGAGGGGGAAAGAAGAACGACTAGATGGGGTTATAAATATGCTTTTACCCAAAGAATTAAAATGGAATTTTTTGCCGTCTCACTTGGAAGTAACATGAGTGATACAGGCAATGGATCGCTTAATTTTGAACCTCATGAAAGTGACGAGGACGACACCGGTCCTGGTACAACATTCTCAAACATTCCTCAATATTCCAGCTTTCGACACTGACCTTTAAAAGATTCAATGGATATCAGGCCCTCTACACCACGATTTGGTAAGTGGTATCATGACTTGAGCGCAAGTTTCCGAACTTGATCAATTGCTTACATTGGCCGCTAGTATATAAAAACAATTATTTTAAGTATTATTGGAATCGGAACTGCAGTTCAAAACTTAAATTGCTTACAACCCTCCCCAAAGCACAAGACATTAACTATAGGACTAAGAATTAATCCAATAAAGAGACTATGGAAACTGATACATTTAATTTAATTAGCAATATTTTTCCATAGAAAATGATTTTGTCAAAATTATATTCCAAATATTCAACTTTCAAACGTGCAGATTTTAAGTGTGCTATATAAATGACTTTAACTCATTACAGACTTTAGGTATAAATAAGACATGTACTAAAGTACATTTTATCCCTTCCAGTGTTATATGAAATACTAAGATGTAGGCTATAGAATTTGCTTACTAAGAATAAAAATATTTTTCATATTTTTTTTGTCACTATTGCTCTTCATTTCCGAAAGAGCACCTCATATTTTGTTCACATATGCAAAATACTTCAGAAAGTAATTCTGAAAAGTAGATGCCCGTGAGAAAACCGTATAAGAAATACTAACACCCAAAGCCGCTTTTGTCTACATATGAAGGAATCGCTTTTCGTTGATATTTCAAAGGAAACAAAGGAAAATTTAATAACACAAGATAAGACTTTCCAACCCCCCTTCTACCTTTGTTTACATCAAAGTTGAATTTCCCTAAGACGCTTTCGAAAGCCAGGTACCTTACATGATAAAATGTTTTGAAGAACTTTAACAAGAAGCTGTGTGGTATATTTTTTTTACTTTTAGTATGAGTAGAATACAGTATTTTATTGAAAAACTTATTTTTGAGTTTCATAAGTAATAAGAATGCACCGTAATCCTCTGGAGGAGTTCTTTGTGTCAGAAAAAGTCATCCAAGCCAGCCTCAAGTTATTGGCACTCTCTTCAGAAATTCTTATAACTCAGGATTGAGATTTAATCTTATTGTTCTTGTTTTATTCTTAATCTCATTAAAAGATAAGGCTCATTTCTGACAAAAAACAAAAATATAGTTAAAATATATTTCTGTAAAAAGCATTTGAATAAACTTTCAAGGTAAAACATTTTTCGTTATTCATCAATTATAAAATTATATCTATAAAGTTAGATAATTGAACCCTTACCAATTGTTACAATTATAAATATCTGATATTGTTAAATATAAATATATACATTGCTAGAGATTCAATATGCTACACCAGAAAGGATACTATGTGATGTTGGGCTACTTGCAATTTTCTCTTCATTAACCTAGGGGACTTTTAGTACATTGAATTGTATAAAATTCGAACACCGTTCTAACTAAAGGAAACATTATTACGCAAATAAGGCGAATGTAATAGCGGAATTAATTCAATTAAGGATAGTAAAAGAGAAGCGAAATAGAATCAAAAGAAATAAGGAATACAGATGATAGCAAGAAAATGATAGATGTTTGTAAGTTAATTGCTGTGA
Source organism: Nephila pilipes (assembly GCA_019974015.1). Classification (NCBI taxonomy): domain Eukaryota; kingdom Metazoa; phylum Arthropoda; class Arachnida; order Araneae; family Nephilidae; genus Nephila; species Nephila pilipes. Next base: position 310,668 of record BMAW01004494.1, on the reverse strand, counting down.
ATTGAAATTGATCGTTTGCTGGTAAAATTGTTTGGAAGTTACTCTTGGTTAAAATAAGTGGTGACAGAAACCCACTGCATTCGAAAAATTGTACATTAGGTGCTTATGTATTGGTAGACTGCAACCTAATTATTAAAATCTAAACTAGGCTCAGACGTTTGGAGAGTGAAGAGACTTATTGAAAAAATATTGTTGTCTTTTTTCTGACTCCTCTTCAAACGTAACTTCAATCTTACTGACTAATTCTTCTTTAAGATGAGTAGAAAGTAAGGATAAGTATAAATATTGAAAGGGAGGCTAATAACAAAATCTTATTTTTTAACATGTTTATTTCAAAGGAAGATAGATTTGCAGTTGCTTTGGGGCACGAAATATGAAGAATTATGTGTCTTGAGCTACCTCCTCTGGTTGTAATAATATACTTAATATGATACGGCATCTAATTGCTATAAGGTTTTGGCAATCATAAACGAGCCCAATTCACATTCGAATATTGTATCATAATAGGTACAGGCGAGTTTAAATGACATGAGGACCAAAATCGTTGCAACAGAATCCTACTTGCATAGCAAAATTTTTTCCTATTGCGCAAGTAGGATCAACCTCGCTTCTCAAATTATCTCCCGTTGTATCAATTACACAAACGATACCTTGACGTCAAAGACGATATCTAGACGTATCTAAACGTCTTTAGTTAGACGTCAAACAGATGGCAGTACATGTAGCATGAAATGTGCATAATATGGGAAAATGTTGCCGATATAGTTGTTGATCTAGTTATTTTTCCTGTGTAATTTAGCAGAATGATGAATCAAAAGCAAAAATTAAATGATTCTGAAAGTGATTATATTGCTAGATAAATATTTGCAATACTATGTTTTAAATTGTATTTCATACAAAACGATATTTAATCAAATATTATAATTTAATCATTCATAAGAATTAAAATTGCCAGCAGGTATTTAAGTAATTTAACGTAATAATTTACAAACTAATATTTTTCATATGGTGAATTGTTCATAAGTAGAATAATATAATTATCTTAAATATTAATATACTTCATATAATTCTTTGAAAAGTCGCTTTTAAAAGAGAGTGAGCTGACAGCTTCACCGCCAAGAAAGGGTGATGGTTTCAAAAGAAACTTGGAGCAAAATCACCCTGCCACTTTTAGTGATTATATTAAAGCGCATAATTAAAGAACTATTGATTCATTTAACCGTCAAAAGGGTTAAATAGTATTACATACCTAGCTGGGTTTAAAAACTATTTCACCAAGATAAGTAACTAACAAAAAAAATTTAATTTTTGTACATATAGCGTATAATGTGTGGTAAATAAACAGTTGCTTTTCTTAGCTTTGATGACAGATACGGATACATGATTCCGTACCGTTTCAACTCTATACCTGAGTTCATAAGTTGTTCTATCTGGTGAGTGCCAGAGTACCAGTCTCTCGGCAGCATATGACCAGATGTTCTCGATGGATGACCAGATCTAGGGAAAGTATCCTCAGAGCAACAATCGAATACCCGCTGTTCTGCAAAACTTTTATTGCTAACCACCCTAAATGAAACTAAGATACTGTTATAAAACGTTTCAATTCTTTTAAATAGTCCCAAATATAACTGATAATATACGCTAGACTAATTCCTTTATTGATTTTTGCTTCCAAGGATTTTTGTCTCTTGATTCACAACATCCACTGTACAACTCACCTTTTGTACATACTGTAGATGACGCTATCCTATCTTCTTTTGATCAGCGCAGGTAGGAATTCTAAAAATTTGCACATTACAAGATTCCAAGAGTTTTACTTTTCATGCAAATTTATCTTATGTTGCGTGCCGCCATCTTGATGTAGCAATTTTAAAGGCTCTCAATATACATTTTACATCAGAAAAGAAGTAGTATGGTACACGAAGAGTGTGTAAATTGATATGATACAAGAAATTCCTTAAAACCGTAAAAGAAATCAAAGGCCCACTCTCTATACAAAATACAGCTTCTATATTTTAGGATATAACACTCAAAATAGTTGAAATATATATTAGAAATTCCACTATGGTATTCTCAACCCATTCTAATTGACAATCGTCTGAATTCTTGATGTAGCATTGATAGCCTAGTGATGAAGGTCTTGGACGAGCAACCTGTGTTGCTTTCTTCGAGTCCTTGGTTCGATTCGTGATACAATTAAGTACCTCCTATTTAGCAGGTTTGATGCATGTTAAATATGGTCGCAATCTCAAGTCCTCCTGTCAGTTTGTTGGGGAATTTTAGAGATGGAAGGACCAGCTCCGGTGTCCTCCTCATAACGAGAACGAAGTTCAAAATTACGAAATACGAAATCAGTAGTTCTAGTGTTGTTACTCAGTGTGAAGTAAAAAAGCAATTATCATCTTCATCGAATTCTTATTCAGATCTCGTTATTTTTTCCATGTGTATAATAAGAGTTTAAATATTCTTTTTTTATTTTAACAAATAAAGTACACTTTAGTTTATATTTATTAATTAAATAAAAAATATATCTTCTTAATACAAAAATCTGCATATATACGGATAATTCATTTCGAAACACCTGTTTCTTTCTTGTTATTATATTCTGTATTAATACTCGCTGAATTGTAAATAATAAGTAGTAAAAGCTCTTCATATGATACAATATATCATCTTCTTCACATCCTTGAATATCCTCCTTTTCTACCTATTCCTTGTACAATCTATCTGAAGGTTTCTATATTTGTTTTTTGTGAGAGAAAATGGTGTGTAAAACCCGGCTTCACACTTATAGGTCGTAACAAAAGGCCCCAGAACATTACAGCTTTTTCTGCTAAAACTAAAATTATTGTTCTCTTGACGACATGGCAAAAAATTCCATCAGTGGTATTGCTCGTCTTTGCATGATATGTCACACAACAGTTCAATTATAAATTCTACGTCTCAAACCGGGAATTTCGTCTCTGATTTTATGTTAATTGTAAATGGGTTCCTTATCCATTCTTTGTCACAGATGACTGAGGGAAATAATTCCTGGAGATTAGTCTCCAGGTCTAGCGAATTTTCTTTGACAGCAGAGGAAATATCATCCAGCATAGAACTCCCATTATGTTCATTCAGGAATGCTATTAACTTTATAAAAGCTTTATAATTTCTAGATTCCTCACGATGTAGCCAGAAAATGAGTTTCTTCATATCAGTTTTTTTGCACTTAGAAAACCGTAACATTGATACCTCAAAAAGTCAGATTTAAGTTATTCAAAAGCATTTTTAATATCACGAGGTTTTTCACTTCGCTTTGCTTGTGATGGTATTATGAAGAGAATGGGAGTCAACCCGATATTTTTGGTACAAGGTCATGACACATCATTTGAGAAACCCTGGGTTAAATATTTGCAAATTCTTTCTTTAGGGTTCATTAAAAACAATAATAACGGATTAATAAAGAACACCTAAAACATAATACGACGTTAAATTCTTTTTAGACTCAGTTCTTCAAGGCGCATGTCTGCGGATTCACAGATAGGCATTGAAATCTACCCCAAATGCAACCACAGCCCACAAAGTGGTGACTCAGAATTCGGATTCTATTTGGTAGCACATCCCTACTTTAAACATATGGTTGAATTTTTCTTCAACGAAAGATTGCTTCAGAGTGCACGACACTTACCTCATATTTCGTGACTACTGATATAAACGGCCATGGCACATGCATCAAATACAACCTCCAACTAGAGGCCACCGAAAAGTTTCCGATATACGTAATTCAACATGAGATGTATATCAACTGCATTAATAACTTAGAAATAAATCTACTTTCTCTAAACTTCGTTCAGAAAGTTTCTCTATAGCAAAAATACTTTCATACATAGGGAAATAAGAAGATTAAATCTGACAGAGACAAAAGATTATAAAAAAAAAAAAACTCCTAAAACCTTGTTCGATGAAAAATTCTTTTGTGGCTCAGTTGTTTGATGTGCATGTCTGGTTAACCCACTGATCAAATCAGACAAAACATATGCAAAATCAACATACTCTCCTTAATGCTATTATCAACAGCGTTTAATAGCCATAATATCCAATTAGTTATTCACAAAACTATGAATGTATTTAAAAATTATTTCACTTGACAAGCATTCTTTGAGGATACTAATTATAATGAGCCAGGACTATTTGTTTCTTTTTAACTGAGAAAAAAGAAAATAGTTTCAATTCTTTATTCAAAACGTTAGTACGAAATGAATTATATTTAATTACTGCAATTTACCAAGTTATTTTTTTGAATATCTTGAAATTTATTTTTAAGTTTTAATTAGAATTTCATAAACAAATCATAATTATTTTTTAACTGTATTTAATCTCTTAATATTAAATTTGATAGATTTGACAGTTTAATTCATTACCCAAATACATAAAATGTTCCTGAAACGTCTCCGAAAAATAGGCTTACTTATGAAAAATTTTAAAAATTAATTTAGTTTAAATTTTAAAAATGAATGAAAGAAAATTATCGACTATGTTTTGGAGTATAAATGATTTTAAGCAAATTTTTCGCAGCAGTATACCTGTATTATTATCAATGCAATTTTTTTTTTGATCGTTGATCTTCCATAATTATTTTATGTCTTGAGTAAATTGTTGATTTTTATGTCTTGATTAATTATGACCACCTGACGGAAATTAATAAACTTTGAATGCGAAAATCCAGTTAAAGTTAGTCGCTTGGGATGTTTCATTTCGTCTTATTTCATCTCATAGTTTCGTTTCATTTCGTCTCAGAAATTTCTCATTCCTCGAAATACAATGTTAAGAATGAGCCTCTAACAACATATAATTTCAGGCATTATCTTCACTGCGGATTACAACGTCTACTTATAGACTAGTGATCATGGTCGTCATGAACTTTTGAATGCCATTGTTTCTATCGAGTTGCGATTTCGATGGACAGAATCACGGAAAAAAAAACATTTAAAAGTGTAAAAAAATACGACATACTTATAAACATACCATTCAATAGAATAAACGTAAGTGTATTTCCAAAATTTAAATTTTATAAAATATTATTTCTTATTTTTTACAAATAATGTACAACGAGTTTTAAACAGTACATAAAGAAATGCACATAATGAGTACATAAAGAAATACACAACTTATAAATATAAATACAACTATTTATTATTTATTTACTTGACTATTTAATCATATGAATGTGATTTTCTTATACTTATTTTTTTCTCACAACTGTAAAATATAAGAGTATATAAAATATGTAATAAACGTATTTATAAATACGCAGATATCACAATGTTAAAATATGATTTTAAACTTGGTATAAAATTAGCTCAATTTTTCTAGAAGAAGACGTCTATCAACATCTGTAAGAAATATACATATTTGTAAACGTCTACCAGAAACTCCTCTTCTTTAGCACTTTTGAGTTCCATTGCCACTTCAGTCTACTTTATCGACTCGTATCACTGTCCTCCCATCTTCTGCTAGGATATTTAGAAATAATCCGGGGAGACAAATTTGGTGAGTACACAAGTCGGTTATAGAAAACAACCAACATTAGCACTAAAATATGCTGCAAAAAGATTGATTTAAAAATAAGGTGCACTGTAGTGCAAGGGGCACCAATTTATACTTCCCAGCAAATCGAACCTCACATGCTGCATTTGTTTCAAAAGCCAATTCCAAACATTTATATAGAATGCCCTAATCCTAGGGGAGCCTTGACGATGAAATTCTGTAGCAAAAGTTCAGGTCGCTTGGCGCATGATTTGATCTCTCATCTATTCAAGTCACTTTCAGATTTAAATCTCAAATACTCGGTAACTACAAATAGCATTACCGTCATACTCAATTAGTACATTTCTGTGGTCAATTTTAACAGTTTGAAACAAAATTTGTTGTTCGTCGTTGCTTCAGTTTTTTTTTCAATAAAAAGGACCCTCCCACAAGCTTTACATATTTATATCGAGTATTATTTTGACCTTCAACGTAAAAAGGTAAGATTGTGTAATACGGGGGGGGGGAGACAAATAGCGGCCCACAAAGTGTTTTTTCTGGACAGCAAAGAAGGAAAAATCCTCTTTGAGCTGAGATTTCCTTCCCATACATAAAATCATTCAAACAACAAAACAAAACTAGATCTATTTGAAAGCAATAATTTTCATTAACCTTTATTAATTTGTTAAGGGTTATTAGTAGAGTTAGGAAGAAGAGGTACAATAAGATTTCAGTAGTTTACAAAATTTAAGCCTAAATTCAATTCGCCTTCTTATCCTATTTCTGCAGATTTTGACACAGCACCTGAGGAGCTACACCTTGAACGTATTGACATGCAGTCAGATCGCCCTGTGGAAAAAAAGTTTAATGTTGCGGCATCAGTTGACATATATAAATTTTAATCTGTGGAAATTTTTCATGTATAAAGAATTTTTCTAGGAAATTATACTCTATATTTGGAGCTACATATATCTGTGAGCATTTTTTTTTTGCTTGAAGATTAACAAGAGTAAAATACAGACGCTCTCTCACAGACATTAACTTGCCGACTGTAATGAGAAAATTAACACTCACACTCACTCTTGATTTAAAAAGATATGATAGGGTGCACTTGTCTTATATTAAATTGATACTAAAAATAAATCTACTTGCAGCTATAGATTATTTGAAATTAATGCAAAACCAAATTGAATAAAATTGCCAGTTTTTTTATTTAATTTTTATATATATTTTTTTATTTTCATTGTAAAATTCATATGTTTTATAAAATGAAAAGTTCTGAAATGAATGAAATGATTTTAAAAGATGAGACGCCGTGCTAGACTTTACTTCAATAAAACTTGTCCACCTGCCACCAAATAATTGCCCACCTGGCCTAATACTTTTGTCCAAGATTATAGTACAACCCAGGTAAGAAGTTTTTAAAATGTTTATTTTATGTTTGATTCACCTACATATAATTGTTATTTATACAAATAAAGGATGTTTGAAACATTTATTCAGGTACATATTATTCTTGTTTATATTTTGTTATGCTATCGGTGTATAAAAAGGAAATGGATTTTGCATTTTATTTTTATTATGCATTATTTTATTTTTATCACAAAAATATATTGAAGAAACATAGTATTTACTCAACTACTACGTACCATTTTGCATTGAAAAATAATAACAACTTAAGTGACTTCAGAATGCCTCTTAAGTATACAAAACGTTTTTCAATAGATCACCCATAAGTCACGTTTCGTATTGACTTACGGTTGTTTTCTAAAGTACATCCAAACACAGATGTCCCAAGCGTTTCGTCTTTCAAATTGAAAACGGAACTCGCTTAACATCACTCACTTGCCCAAGAGGATACTAGCAGGACTTGGATCCCCACTGAATTGTCCTTCTTCCCCTATTTTTATAATGTACACAAGGGAGAAAATCGAATAGTTTATTATATTTTATTACTCTCGATTTATAAGACCAAAACACAGATTATGGGTAGTTTGTTATTGATTCTTCAATAACACATCGCATTTTTGTGTTTTATGGGGAATGAAAAAGGGTCATGTATTTCTAAACTTCTGATTTTCTTTTATTCTTTTTTAGGGTTTAGTTTAGTGCCTCCCTTGTGTATTCACTGATTACAGAGGAAAGCTTCATTTGTTTTGTTATAGATATATATGTATATGTGTGTGTGTGTATTAGATTTCTTTATTGGTTTATGTAATTAAGAATTGATTATTTTTTCCCTTCGTTGATTGTTAATAATTATTTTTTTTTTTTTACTTTTGCCATCAAACTGTATTCTTCCTTGTAATGTTATTTGGAATACTCAACATTAAAAACGGGTAAACACTTGTATTTTGTTACAATTTAACATCTATATTCAACAATAACGACAGAAGAGAAATATATTAACTAATCCGACGGTGAATGTTTTTGGCTTAGTTGTTAAAAGCACTGCATAAGTATATTAATGAGTTTTTCCAGACTAAGAGGTTTCGAATCACCTCCCTTGTGAACCAAGGTCAAGGTTTCTTCCTACTCCTCCAGAAAAATAGTACTCTAAAAGGGTCTGAAAACACATGCAGCCGAAAAATAATGCTTAGAAGCTCAATGTAAATAAATGCATTGATCATATACAAAGATAGAATGAAAATGAGAAAAATCTGAAAGCAATGATGCTTATTATACATAATGTAGGATTATGTAGTTAATAAAGTTGTAATCATTAAATGTTCTATAATTATAATTTAGTTGTTTAAAAAGTATATATGCAATCGAGAATATTTTAACGTTGTTTCAGCCTTTTAGAAAATAAATCAAAATATCTAAAAAATAATGTAAACTTTTAGTATTACCAAAGCAATATTTGAATTTCAATTAAATAAAAATAATACTTTTAAATTGAATAGCAATAGCATTCGATGTAAATAATGTGCATTACTTCTAAATGTATTTTAAAAGCAAGTGTACAAATCATAAGAATATTGTGATACATTTGACGACCAACGACAAATTTTAATTCTATTATAATATGTATATTTTTTTATCAATTCTTCATTTAAAAATGCAAGCTTTTAAAAATATTTCAATAAAATAATTCTACCTAAATAATGATAAAACTTTTTCATATAAATATCGAGAAGATAGAACAAATTCATACCTATTCTTAATAAATGATGTTATCAGAAATAAATTTTAAAGAACTTCATTTGGAAATAAAAGAGTAAAATGTAATGAAAACTCACCAGAAATGTTATTGTTAAAGCATTATTTAAATTTTAAAATGTAATATGTAATAAATTTAAGTGTTTCGTATTAAGTTTAAGTTAATATTTGCATTTGAAGCAAATGCATTTCATTTATACATTTTTTTTTTGAAAAACAAAATGAGCTAATTTTAATTTATTTCGCATTGTATCAGTATCACATTTTTTTTCAAATTTATATAGATGTGCTATTTCCTTTATCAGATACTGGAATAAATTTTGTGCATATATTTATAACAATTTTCAAACTACTATGTAGAAAGAGAAATTATTACATTTAAATATTTTTCTAAATGAAATACTGATTTTGAATTCAATTCACATTGAAAATATAGAATAATTTTTTCTTCTAAATATCTTTAAATTGAGCTACATTCATTTTTCTTATTCTAAATTTAAAAAAATTAATATCTTAACACATATTTAAAATAAGTTTTAAGTATGCATTAAATGAAATGATATTAAAATATCAATCTCTGTGTTATAAGGTCGATATTTACTTATCTAAAATTCTAATATAGCTTAAATTGACACAATGCTACAGAATTGCATCACAAACACAAAATATCATTTATATTGCATCTTAATTATTTTTTTGGTGTTACTGTAACCATAGACAGAATATGTTATTTTGACTTAAAATGCCACAATTATTAAATGTATAAGAGTAGCAGGAGGTAAATATTTTGTTCTGTCTCGTTTTCAGATGCGTAATTTTACACATGCGCTTGATTTGAGCTATTATTGCTAAGAGTTGACATTCCTTTAAAATTGGAGGAATAATTTTGCATTCATTTTTTTTCCTCTTCTAGTGCGTTAAGGCAGAAAAAGAGGTTTTTCTAATAAAAAAACTGTTTGTTGCAACAAAACCCTTATCTGTTTATTTAATATGTTTCACATAGGAGATGCAATTTGTGTTTCTCATCCATGTAGGGCAACTCTATCAGTGCTTTCCTTCAAATTAAAGTGAAAATGATATTTTACCACAACGATAACTATTGTTCCTGTTTATTTTTTTATCTCTATCTATGTTGATCGGTATATTCTATATATATCCACACACACACAAATATATTAATTTACTTTAACCTGAATTGTTTTATTTATACTATCGAATTATTACGTAAGCTATAATTGTATAATATTCTGAGTTGAAATAAAATAAATCTTCCTTTATCAATTAATGTACGTTAAATTTTCATTATATTAATTTTCAACACGAATGAAATCTTTTTTCTAATTACTAAGCGAACTAAATCGATGGTGGTATTCACAACCCAATGAAAAATTCAAGGGCGAGCCATCAGTAAGGCACACCTCATGCGACATCTAAATGCGAGTCACTGTTGTTATGAATTTAACGTGTTATTAAAATTATTTTTGTTGCTATTTATCAGTCTGTAAATATATATAACCTAAAATATTTTTCTTTGCTTAAATATTTTTCAGTACAGAATACAGCGGTTTTTATAATTTTATTTTCCAGACGTACACTTGATAGGAATCATATGTTTTTTTTTTCCAATACGCGTCTCCAAAACTTTCCTTAGGAGCTACATCAATATGTCTGCTAATATAGCTGCTAGAAAAATGTTTGGGAAATCAAGAAGACATTTCTTAGAAATAGAAATAGTTACAACTAGGCAGGAGTGCAGTGAAAAACACAGAATATCGTCGATGCTGGAAAGAGGTGAATTAACACACTATATAATGGATGCACATGGCAACCAAAGGAATCCATTTATCAAATGCAACTATAAGAGAGTTCTCTTACATATTTCCTTTCACCTAGTCTTTTGGGGACTGTAATTTAATTTGAGAATCTCTTCTAGTCGATGAATCGTGACTTATACCAATTAGAACAGAAATAATAAACTGTAATAAAAATGATGAAATGACATTTATATACTACGAAACGTTTAGCAGTAAGAGAGTTGTGATAGAGAAGTTTAATATTGGAGGTTAAATTACCGAAGAAAGAAATTCGCTTACGCTGTTAAGAAATGAATAATATGAAATCCCACTTAAGTGAAAAGCAAGTGAAATAAAAAGTGGTGTTGCGGTTTATTAAGGTGTGTGGTCACCTCTGACAACCAAGTACGATGCGTAATGATTTCCCATAGCTATAATATTGTGGATGAGTTGTGGGTTCAAAGGGTTTCCAAAGTCGTGAAGAGGATTTTTCAGTGTTGAAATAGAGCTTGGTGGGAACGGAAGAATTTAAAATTGTCATCCTAGTGTAATCTACACGTTGTCAATAAGAATTAGACCAAATGAGTTAGCAGACCACGGAATGCATCAGACAATTTCTGTAACAAAGAAACCATCAATTAGGTTCGAACGGAAACTAAACGAAACATTATCTATGAATATGAGGTCAGGACTTCGACACAAGAGAATATAGACTCAAGAACTTCATATATGTATTTTTTATCTATCACAGACACCGTCTCAGAGATATAGAGATCTATTCTACCGTCCAGCATAACGCCTATCCTCATCATGACTCCTCTTTACGGAATACGATGCCTTTCTTTGATATTTCCCGAATGAAAACGAGTAACGCGCTCTTTACATATTCTTAGTTGAAGAGAATTAGTGTTAAGACTAAAGCGTGATTCATCATTCAACACCAAATTTGCTCACTGGCCCACAGTCCAGTATTAAATTTCCAAAATCTAGTGTACGCGAGTTCGTGCATGCGTGGATTTCAGAAGAATGCTAATTTCTGGATGTCTGGCAGAGTTATCAATATGATTGAGTCTCCTATCAACAGTTCTACAAGAAAATCATACTTCTGTGGTGTTTGGGAGGTTTGAACCTAGTGTTTTGGCACAATTCTCTTTCTGACATCACGCAGTGTTCCCCAAATATCAGGCTTAGGGAACAATAGGGACTCTTGGCCAATCTGTAACATGTAGTCGTTTAAAAGTTCTTTCAATTTGAAATATATGTTACAGTTTGATACCTCTTAATGAGATATATTCAGAATTTGAAACATTTCGGCTTGAGATCATCTGGGTTCCAGTATTCCAACAATTATTCCTATCGCTAACATGTCTACTTGCTGTCTTTGTTCCATCACACTTTCCATCTAGTCATTAACAACTATCGTTCGCACATGAAATGCACGAAATCTGTCTCAACTGTTTGTGCTGTAAAATATATATATTTTTTTAAATATCTAGTTTTAAGTGGAATTGTTATATGTTGGCAACTTATTTAAAAAAGCATAATTTCTCAACGGTTCTTGCCATCCTTAATGTAATTGTTTTGAAAAGTTGCTCTAATATTGGTAATAAATTTATGTATCATTGTAAATGCTTATTGCCGATGTGTGTTTTAATAAGAATCTAAAATATCAAACGCGTTTTAGAATAAATGTCTTCACTGCTTGAAGTGTGATGAGTTATTTACTGGGTCATGAGTTCGTACTTTTTTGAAAGCTAAGTTAGTACTTACTTTCTTGATGCGCTGTAATACATGCCGCGTTCTGACGTGCGTTAGTGTTTAGCACATGAAGCTGCCGACTGAAATGCTTTGCATGAATATATAGTTTTCCCCTTCAACAGATGACTCTCAAAAGTTATTTCAAACAAATTAACTTATATTTATTCACATTTTTTCGCATTTTAAGAATTATACTTAACCTATGAATTCAAATGTTTGCAAATATGTTTGCAAAATCTTTCTGATATCCCTTTTTTTAAATCGATAACATTTCCTCCATTAAAAAATATATTTATTTTTTTTTTCTTTAGGGTGGTATGAAGGTGGCTCAAATGCTAACGATTTTAGTAATGATATTGCTTTCTATCCTATTGCCCAGTGGTCCTTTTTAAAGTGACCATGAGTATGACTCCCTTTGCGCATCTCAGAAAAAAGAAAAAAAACATGCCATAAATTTTTAAGCTGATTTCGCCTTCTTTAGAGCAGATTCACTTTAAGTTACCATTGTTTTGGTTGTTTTTCAGTGTTTGTTAGTGTTTAATCATGAATACAGGTTTTATTGACGGGGACCACTATAGTCAGAATGGCAATGACAAATTGACGCAACTTCAGTCAAAGCTTGATTCGACTGCAAATGACAGCAGAATCAAAACCTAATTCATCAATAAGAGTGAAATTTATTTTGATGATAGTTAACAGATGGCCATACACAATGATTTCCCCTAGTTGCCTTAACACTGCCATCTGGAGCCAAATACAGGTGCTTCTTGACTCACCCTCGAATAAGTCATAAAACCACTAACCATATTTTTCATTTAAATAACATTTCCTTAAATGGATATACATTATCATTTTATTACCTTAAATGCAGTATTTAAATAGTATTCTGTTTGAAAATTTTTCTATCATCGTCAATCATTCTATTATACTTTTCTTTTCATTCCTCCAAAATTCCCTAAGTATCCATAGATCACAACGTACTCCTTTAAATAAGTAATTAACTTTTTAAAGGTATGATCAAGATAACTGCAATGATAAAGTAAAATTGGGAGCAGGGAGTGGATACACAAGAGACTCGCTGAAACAGTTTCTTACTTCAATTATCGTTTTTCTTCCCTATGGCCGAGTTCTTTAAAAGAAAAAAAATGGTTAAAGCGTTTTTTTCCGGACCATTACATTTTTAAAGAAAAAAAGTTTAATTAGTCTTCCTGTATGTAGCATTTGATTAGGAAAAGAAAAGAATACGATTGCCCGAGTAAGTTTTGAAGCGAAATTTAATGAGAAGTGAAGAGAAAATATTGATCAGATTTTTTTCCCTTAAAAAGGTGCTTTATTAAACTTTACTAATCATGCCAGATATTTATGTTCAAAGATTCGTGTATTACCATGTATACTCAAGTACTTCCATTACTTATTGAAAGTAAAATTCGTATTAAGGAACTAAGCAAACATATTTTTAAAGAAATAGAAGAATAATTTTTATATTCCATCGTTTGTATTTAAAACAAAATCGTTCCAGAACTGCACGACAGTTCTTAGGATTATATCCCATCTGATACGCAACTTCGGGAAAATATTTTGAGACCCAGTTCATTATGATGTGAAGAAAGACTATTTTTTCTCCACGGGAATCTTAATTCGAACTCCAACTATCTCCGCGCATTAATCCTTCCGCATCCATTTATAAATTAACTACCTATTGACGTCTTTATTTACATTGAGCAGAAAGATATTTCAAACACTTTGCTGATTCTCCTTGCTTCTCATAAATATTTTATTTTACCATCTCGTTACTTTCAGATACAAGGAAGAATTTAAAAAAAAAAACACCGTGATCATAGAAATTTCTAAAAGAAAATTGTCCATAAAAATTTTAGTTACAACTTATATCTTACCTTAACCTTCAGAATGTTAAAAGAGAGAGAGAAAGAAAAGGAAACATTTCAAAAATAGTTCTTACAAATGTTACGTGAACCCAGTGATTGACTTATCTTTGAATGAGATGTTTATAAATAATACAGAAGTCTCAAACCAATATTTGAAATATTCTTGATGCTATCCATCACTACGACCAAAGAAGGATGTATCGAACTGGAATAATGCATACCCAATTTTGTTTTTGCGAAACCCCTTCCCACGGGGCAGCCAATGATCGGACGTTGCAGTCATGTGACTTGTTTTGATAGATGACTTGATCCCCGGTGAGTTACTTTTTATTTAGCTTCCCCAACACTTCATTCCAGAATGTCTCTCGCGGTGTTTGAGCCCCATCTTTGAATCTTCGATACACTTCCCAAGAAAAGAGAAACTTCTGAATTTTTTAAAAGATTACTTTTGTTTAGTTTCGTCAAACTATCTTTATTGATCTCGCAGAGGAAATCAGAAGGGTCGGAAGATTTAAGAAAAATGTTAGGAAGACTGACAATAAAAAAAATATAAAGTTTATATAAATTTTTAAAAGTAAAATTTTAGGATAATATTAAGGAATTACTTTTGTGAATAAAGAAACGATCTTAGCAAAAGTGATTTTTATATTTTCACTTTAATTATCTATTCGACCAAATACATGCAGTTGTGAATATAAAATGAAAAAAAAAATAACGAATCGTAAAGAGTCACACTATTTAATCTTCAACAGTTCCAAAAATATTTGCTAGAAGATAAACAAAATAATATATATGGCCTTATGTACGAATATTTATGACCTTCAAGTGGTAAAGGATTTTACACAATTGGTATCGCGCATTGCCATTTAAAAGTAACATAATATTTACGAATGCGTACTATTATGCATGACTGAAACAAATTACTGTACGGAGTAATTTTAAAGACATTAATTATGAAAGTAAACAAAACTACACTTAAAAACTCTTCAAAATTTAACTAATCTCTCGGTACCAGACATATTGAAGAACGTTTATTAAAAAACTATTTACTTATGATTAATAAAGAAATATTAAAGGACTCTCCTATGATATGGATAATTATATTTAACTACAATTAATGCAATTTCCTTTAACTGCAATTGTTGATAAATATGTTTATTCTCGTACAGGAACTGTATATACATATATAGAAAGAGAGAGGAAGAATGTACAGCCAACGAATGATGAAACACTTATCGTATAAGATGTGAATTTTATAATAAAACCAGCAAATCATGTATTTTTTATTACAATTTCTTCAATAAAATCAATCAGTAAGACTTTATAAATAAAATTATTAATAATGCCGAGACTTTTAATACAGCGTTTGTGGGAAAAATTCTACTGTCGATAATCTATAAAGTTTTAATATTGTTTTCAAAAGTATTTCTTAAGACATTTAAAACTCAAACCTTTCCTTTTTGTAAGCAATGGGAGAATAATCGAAACAGAAACATATCTCAAGTTATATATTATAAGCAAATTAGTAATTATTATTACAAGTGCTTTTCTTAAAATTTAGACGGACATGCTGTCTTAACAAAATTAAATTTAAGCGAAAGAGAAACATGAAATCTAAAAGTGACTACAGTACATCTCTTTCTCAACTATAAAATTTGAAGACTTTAATAGGACACAGTATCCTGAAAAAAAAAAAAAAAAAAAAAAAAAATAGAGAAAAGAACTTATTTAATTACTTCGAAATATATATATGTGCAAAATTTCAGAACTGTAACTGCTTTATTAAATTAATTATTTAAATGTTCTTTAATCTTGTGCTGCATAGACTATCAAAACTTGATAGCTTTTTTTTAATTTTTCATCATAATCATACATTTATAAGCTAAATCAGTTTCTGTGATACAAACAAAATTCTGCCTTTTTTTTTCAGATTCGTATGTGTGTTATATTTGATTATTCTGTGCATAGAATCATGATCTCCGATAACTAGTTATTCTACTTTAAAATCCATAAAATTAGATGAAACTGTATTTTTTAATATTTTACTTAGCATAAAATAGAAAACAAATTACGAAAGTAGAAACAAAGCTAGTAAAGTTATTTCCATGCACAGAATTGTAAAAAAAAATATTTAAATGTTAAAATAATGAAATAATTTGTAATAATGTAAAATTTTCAATAATTGTTTGTTGGAAAATGAAATTTTTTTCCTCCTGAACTAAGTATGTTTTGTATATTCAAATACGGTGATTTTTTTTTCTTTATATATCTAATTATAAAAAATTGATCACAGTTTACCGTTTCACTTTAAATATACCATTCCCTAATAAACAATTTATAAGTGATAAGAAAAATATTCTCAATTCGCGTTACAGAAATACCTTTCCATTAAAATTGATAATTAATAGTAAATTATGTGAAACTTGAACATTTTAAAAAATTTGGAATT
This sequence comes from Nephila pilipes, assembly GCA_019974015.1. NCBI lineage: Eukaryota > Metazoa > Arthropoda > Arachnida > Araneae > Nephilidae > Nephila > Nephila pilipes. Next base: position 294,112 of record BMAW01004494.1, on the reverse strand, counting down.
GTCAGAATTTAATTTTGTTATTTTTTTTTACTTTAGATACTTTTTACTTTAAAACTCCTTATTTATTTAATTAGTTCGTACTTTAGTAAAAATTCTTAATCACAAATTGTTGCATTTCAATCAACAGGACAAGGAAACCCTATCTTTCATATATTAGGAAGTGTTGTTTCAAAACATCTCTCAGGCTCAATTAATAGAAGGAAAGTATGTAAATGTATCCATTTCTTCAAGGAAAGGTGGAATACTACAAAATTTAAAAATCCCAAAAAAGAAAGTTCTCACTAGCAAGAAAATGGCGGGAAAGTCATTTTTCACGCTGTTAGTTTGCTTACTGCGAAACTCAAGAAAAGTTGGTGCTTTGGTGTATTTCCTCCTCTCTTTCATTTCGTTTGATTTTCGCTTTTTTAAGACACAGCTTTCTATTTTGGGTCAATAGCATTTGAAAGTGAAAGAAGATTACTTTGAACTTAATATTACAAGAGAGTATTAAATAGAGGAATAAATTTTTATTTTGAATTTTACCTTTTGATTAATTTGCTGAAAGATTAATTGACTGATTGGAAAAAAGATTAACTTCCTCATAAATCCAGTCAATTGATTTGACATATTTTTCTGAATTTGTATATGATATTGAAGTTGTGTTTTCATCAGAAAATTGTCAATTCCAATCAAATGTTTATATATAGTTGCATCGCCGTACAATATAGAATGAAAGATAATTATAGAATTCGTATTAGAAGGGAATCATTTCGATTATTCGATGCAATCGTTCAATTAGTTTAAATTATTAGCCAATCAGGAAGCAACATATCTCAATTCGTAAAGCATGAAATTCTCTTTCCTTCTCATCCATTCACACCTTCTAACGGTAAACCGCCAAAAGAGTACTTAATAATATTCTGAAATAAAATAACTCGGAAACACACAGAGAGAGAAAGAGAGAGAAAGCTTTATGTTTGCTATAAACCATGATTTAACTAACATTTCTAATTTTTTAATTAACATTATATTTTAAATTCTAATAAAACAAGCGATAGCTAAAAATCTTCAATATTTTAATTTAAATTCACAGCAATGTAAAGTCCTAATACATATTTACAAAGTTCATTAAGATATGGATATTCAAAGCTGAAAGGGTGAAGTGCTCCTTTTAAACTATTAACCCTATTATAAAACCAAATATTCAGGACAAATTCCCAATTGGAGGAATACTCTTACTTACAAGATTTTACATTAGACTAAATCCATGTGATGTCATGATCACAGGATATCTTGACCACGTGATACCCATCGATGTAACCAAGTCTTGTATTCGTTTTTTTTTGCACTGTGTTTGTGAAATGTGTTATGCTTCATTAGTTAAAGTATTACATTTTACTAAACATACTACTTCTTAACTGAATGAGAAGTTATCACAAAACTTTGTTTTATATATTTTTTCACCCGAAATAAATGCAAAAATCGAAATTTTGGATTGCTCTATAATAAAGATATTGAAGCATTCTCCTATCAACAAGCTGAAATAATGGCTACAAATTTATTTGAGTTATATTCAGATACTTTGTAATAATTATGAAAATATCTTACCTTAACTTTGATTTTCTACGATTTAAATAAAATATTTGAACTGCTCTTCTATAAAATTTAATTTAATAACATTATTTGAGGAAATTTTTTAGAATTTTAATTTGTTTGTACTTATTTTTAACATTTGTTTGAATTTGTGGTATTCGGAAGCACACACATAGTATGGAATTTCATTTTTGATGTATTTGTTTTTTGAATGAAATACTAGAGAATTATTTAAATAAAACTTGATGCTTGCATATCCTTTCTTAAACGACATCTTCTTTCAAAATTTGTCTTCAACAGACGACACCATCTTTTTTCCGCTTCTGGAAGCCTCGGGTTCAAAATACTCGCTTTGGCACCATGTTGATGTGATTTCAAAAATTTCTTCAAATGGCCCCAGGTTAACTAGGACTTTACCCATTTTAAGAAACTATAATTTGTTGTACAAAATTACACTGGTTTAAATTACAAATCATTGTATAACTGTTACAGCTTAATTATGTATCTTGATTAAAATAGAAAACAGTTTAATCCAAATTTAAATCCAAAGTTGCATTGTTTTATGAAACAGAATCAGCCTAATGAATAAAATGTCTTTATTACAATAGAGATACTATAATCCATAAAGAGTTTAATTAAACTTTAACAATTCACGTTTATTTTTCGGACTGTTTTGAATAATTAATATACTACAATATATATTGGGTCCTTTATTTTTAACAAGTTAGAATTAACCGATAATCTGTTGAAGCATAACAATATTTATAAATGAAATAATTTAAATTGTAAAATAAACTTCATTAAACAAAAGGTAAAAATAACTAAATGCTCGTTAAACAATCCAAAAATGTATCTTTTTAAAGCAGAAAATAATTTAAAGCTTATATCGTAAGTATACAAACAAACGCCAGAAGCAAGTTGAAACAGGATTAGCTTAAAGAACGACATTTCAGCAACACGATTAAACGAGAATAAGACTATAGATATATAAAAATATGCTCAGATTACCTCCTGACGAATATAAATAATTGAATAATGTAAGCAATATGATAATATTAAATATATTAATCGAAATAAAGTAGATATACAAGATATATACAACTGCGTATAGGGAAATCTTATATAAACATAGACCACGCCGGTTTATTTTATGATATATATCATGTGATTTTATGATTTAGTCCACTCGTATTATAGCGATGAATTTTTAGCTCACTGTATATATATTATATCATAACTACGCACAGTATATATATATTACAAAATTTACAGTATTACAAAAAAAAAAACGATGCACCAAGTAGGAGTTGTCAGATAGCGATAATAATTGTTGGATATGAAGAATATGCATATAAAAACAAACGATTAAATTTTCAGAGCAATTGAAGGATTTACTTCAAAGTTTGGGCGGTACAAACGGAGGACGTCTATAAGGCGTTGGTACATCTCTGTCCTGGATGCAAGCTCTCACTCGACATGGCATTGATAAACTTCCCGACTGGTGTCCTGCTGAAATTCATGCCGAATTATCTCCATCCATTGAACTAAATCATCAACATTCCCGGATGGTTGCCATTATATTCAGATAACGTACCAAATGTGCTCTATGGGAGAGAGATCAGGGCACCTAACTTACTAAGGAAGTGTAGGGAGAGATTGCAGGCAATTTATTGAAACACGCGCTGCGTGCGGCTGGCCATCATCTTGTGGACATCCTAGGTGTCGCAAAATGAAAGGTAACACATCCGGTCGTAGAATGTCGTCTACGCACCGCTGTGTTGTTAGTGTGCCATAAAAGACTACTAAAGAGGTCTAGCTATCAGAGAAGATAGAACCTCAGACCATAACGCTTTTTTATGGGCCTATGTGGCGTGCAATAGAAAGGACAGTATTCCCACTCGGCATTGGATATCTGCAGGCACTTCTGCGGATGTTGTCAGGACCATTGGAAACGTGACACATCACTAAACAATATACATAAGTCTCAGGAGTCTTAATTGAGATTTCTGACTATACATTTTGTGATTCAAAAAAACAGTCTACAAAAAAAAAACTCTATTAAAGGATAAATGACTATATTTTGAAATATATCACATTCCTAGTGAAACAAATACCGCATAATAAAGAGTGACATTGAATTATAAATTTATAAAAATAATTTATAAATTTATCACATTGATCACTGATTTACTACTTTGAAAGAAAATTTGAATTTATACCATATTCTAATAACATTATATAATTTAAACAATTTTAAAAGTCTTATGTCAGGCATTTTAGAAACAATGCAAAAAAATATAGATGTATCATTCAAAAGATGTTTATTTGATGAATTATTTATATGCAATGTTTTAAATCATTTTAAATACAATTTTCGATTTCGCATGATAAATAATAAGTTACATTTCAAGACACTTTTTTGATTATTTCTACTATATAATTTAAATGCCAGTCGCTTTTTAGATGTACAATATTCGTTCGGGAAAGTGTATAGGAAAACACTTTTATTTATTATATTTAAAGGTTTGTATTTAGATCTCAAGGAATTTAATGCGTAAATTTAACTCACTAAAAGAAAAAAAAATAACTTTGCATTAAAATACTTTTCAAAGTAATCATATGTGAAGTAAATAGAAGTAAAGACTCTTTAATTGGAAAGATGAAACGGAATTTATTTTTGAGGAAAAAAACTCTGATTTCAGAAAGGAAAAATACCTAATCATTTTTTAACAATTTGAATACTTATTTATATATATAGTAGTACTCTAACAAGTGTATATTTATATATATATATATATATATATATATATATATATATATATATGTATTATGTGTGTGTGTCTAACATTCCGTCTCACTCGTATATTATTTATCATATAATAATTGAACCTTATATTTTTAATAGCGCTGCCGCTACTTTACTTCAATAAATAAATTTTCTTTTCTATGTTAATGTCTAGAAATCCTTACATATTTTCTAAGATTTCACAAAAACAGTTTATTTTTATTTAACTATAACTATTTCAGTGTTGCTTTTAAAATAGTTATAGTTATAAGACTATTCCTTTAAATAATACAATAACTAAATGAAAATCTAATGGAAATGACAGGGTAATAAAGAAATTTCCCTATGTATTATTGTGTTGAGAATTATAAATGCTCTTATAAATGTTAAGTAAAAGGCATTGTAATTTATTCTTTTTCCATTGTTATTGTACATTTTAATGAAAACAAAATTCCAGCTTTAGACTGCAAGTAGACAAATTATCATATAAATATAAAATGATTTCTATTAACTTTACTTCTTTTTCTTACGATAGCCCTTAATATGATACACTTAATTTCCAATTCAGAATGGTTTCATAAGAAAATAGCAAACTGATCCAAATGCTAAGTATCCGAAACTTATAGCAAAACTCGATAGCTTAATCGGACAAAAATATTGCATTTTCATATAGAAAATGTTTTAGTTATTACTATTTCATTCACTGATTGTACACACATATTTTTTTAAAATTCTAGATAAGTAACCATTCTTTTAATACAAAGTTTCCATCTATTTTCATTTCCAACCAAAATTCCTGCATCTCCAGTACTCAAAATATGCGGTCAATTTGACATATTATACACTTCGAAAATTTCTCCAAAATTTTTGTATGTTGAATTAAAAATTATATTTCTTCATTGTTGACAAACAAAATTTTCTCTAAAAAATGAATATGTTGCATTAAAAAGTCTATTCTTTCGTTGTATAGAATTTTTATTATAATTATTTTTTTCAAATAAGTATAAACAAAAATAAAACTTGGAAAAAAGAAATATTAATGGGATATTTTAGACAGCAATGAATCACAAAATTTAAAAAATTATAGAGGCTCAATAGAAAATAAATATAAGCTCGAATATGTTTTAAGCCACGTTTAATTTGTTCTATATGTTTATGTAAGTAAACGAACAAAAACACTAAAAGTGCACTGAAAAGCATTTTAGTGATGCAAGCGACAACAAATACATTAAGGCGTTTTTAGAAAGCTCATTGTTTTCTTCACCACGGACGAGCCCTGAAACTTTCTACATTCACCATTCCAATATTAAAGGATTCTTCAGAGTGGTATTTGACGCGAACTTCATCAATTTCTTTTTTTCGCGATTCGGCAATCTTATAACTGCAATTTTGATAAGAATATCGTCTTGTTTCATAAAATTTTGTTTAATATTTAAGAATTTATTTCTCTTCTGTTTTAGTTGTGAGTCAGCTATAACCATTTTTTTCTCGTACCCCTAACGGCATAACACCATGTATCTCCTTGGATACGCTTATCACCGGTAGTGATATTGGATACTCTTATCATGCCACTGCTTGAATAGAATACCAATATCCGTCAATTTTGAGAACTCTGGATGTCCCGTTGCGCTCGCCACCTTCTCACTCATAGTATTTTCAATAAGGTAATAAAATGAGTTACATTCGAAAGTGGTAAGTACTACTATATACTTGTTGTTGTAATTATCTTCTAACAGGGAAATGTTTAGATGTAATGTGAAGAAATTCGTGACATAGATATTGGGCATGGAAATGCCCACTGTAAACATGACTGAAAGCTGTGGGTAAAAAGAAACCCAGTATTTATATTATGTCTATCGAAGAAACACATAATGAAAAATTATGTAACCAACCTTGCAACAAGGTTATTTATGGAGAGCAAACTCTTAACGTGTATCAAGGGTGCAAACACTACTTTTTACCACTTTTAATTGAAATATTCTAACACTTCTCAAACGCTATGCTAATTTAATGAAAATAAATAAATGGAATATATAAATATACTAGTCTTCAACTCGAAAGTATATGAATCGAATAATTATTTACGGCGTGATACTGATTTAACTTGGTTATCTAAGGTCTGAGTTTTAAAGGTTTAAAATTTATTTATATAATTACAGAACTTTAAGAACGTACGTTCGTTTCGTTGGCTCTTTAATTACTATAATACTACGTTGTTTTCACCTAATAATGTAATACAGAATTAGACGTGTGTTAATATTGATTTTGTTGAGAATTCCTTTCAACATAATTTAATCTGTAAATTGTAAGCACAGATATTATATCCTCAAGACTGACTAGGTTGAAAACATCAAACAACTCGTCAAAAAGTAAAAATCCATGAAAACGTTTTTTTTTCAGTTAATTCTTATTTCATTTGTACATATATGTTGGATCATAGGTCAATTGAAAACTTTGGAACTTAACAAGGAATGATGCAACAGTGATCCTGAAGAAAGCTTTAAAAAAGGTTCTCCTCCCTGTTTCCATTAACTAATCTTTTGGGCAGTTTTATTACGTTATTTGAATTGAGAACCTCGCCTTGTGAAAGAATCGCCTTTCTGGAAAATTAGCACTCCTATATAAAAAGAGAAGCAAATGTGAAAATTATCAGAAAGAGAGATTAGAGGTATTAGAGAGTCATAAAAGGAAATATAAGTAACGAGATTGTTGAGCAAACCATTTACCGGGTGGTTATAATTAAAGTTACACTATTCAGAGACCAGTATAACCCGTTTTGCTTATAGGAGTTTCATGGAATTTGGAATATATGCCATATGGACCATGAGAAAAAAGTTTCTGGAATAAAGAAATAGTTCAAATTTTAACCACTAGGAGGAAATGTGATGCCCAAAGAAGGACAAAATATATGTTAGAATCGTCAAGATTTATATGCTCAATATGTGCTCCATTGATATCAATAACATGTTGAAAGCGGATCATAATGTTTTCAATGGTAGCGCGAAGCAACTCTCGAGGAATTTCAGCCACATGACTTATTATGACAGCTTTCAAATCGGATAAAGTCCTAATTCCTCCTCTCTAAATATGGTATTTAAGAAATCCCCACAACCAGAAACCACAAGGATTGAAGTCGGGTGGACGAGAAGATCAAGCATCCAGAAAATGTCTGGATATTACACGATTACCGCTAGAGTTAGCACTAAGCAGTGCTTTGACTTGGCGCCCAGTGTGAGGAGTTGCTCCATCTAGCATAAATATAGTGGTTTGCAAACATTGCCATTCTTGTAAAGCAGGAAGAACCTGCTGTTGATTGAGCTCACTGTACCGTGCACTCGTGACAGAGCATCTTTTAGGACCTTGTGGAGTGAGAGTTTCATAGAAAAAAGGTCCGAGGAAAAACTCACAGTAAATCCACACGAAGCAGTCACGTTAACAGAATGCAGTGGTTGTTGATGCAGGACATTAGATGGTGAAGTACCCCATATGCGGCAATTTTGTCAATTCAAAGTTTCCTCTAAATAAAAATGTGCCTTATCTGACCATAGAATTTTCAAAGGCCACGTATCCATTCTCGCCAAAAATCGACAAACAAATTCTAGGCGTGTTTAGTAATCTTGAGGTTTCAGCCTTTGCATCACGTGGATCTTATACGGATACCATTTTAAAATGTATCTCAGAATTTTTCGTATTGTAGACCATGGAATCTCCAACTCATGTGACACTAATTGACCACTTGCTGAAGGCTCTGGAACTGGAGGCTCTTTCAACCACAGCAGTAGCGACTTCTTCGATAGTTTCAGTTCCAACCGGTTTCCGTCCTCTTCCGGGCAGCACTCCAAAATCTCCAATCTCTTCAAGTTTCATGATCATCTTCCTCAAACCAATCCTCGATATGGGAACTTTTCGCAGATCTTTTAAGTGACAATATTCACACATAGTAGCTAAGTAGTTGCTGCCGTTCTGATAAAACAGTTTTACCAGTAAAACTAGATCTTTTTTTGTAAAGGCATGATTAAAGATGACAAACGCACACTGAATGATTAACACATCAATCAATAACTCCCGAGACTATCCCAGAGATGGCGCTCGTAGTAAACCAGTAACCAAGTCTTTCTAGAGTACTAACCTTTGCTTGAAACGTGTCAAAATTTTAAGTCGATCGGACCAGAAACAGCTGAGTTATCGAGGTTGGAGTAAAGTCGTTTTGTAGTTTGTTTAAAAAATGGAAAAAAACCGAGTTTCGTGTTCTGATAAAACATTGTTTTTTAATGGTAAAAACACCGTGCAAGCGAAACAATGGATTGAAAAATGTTACCCGGACTCTTGTCCATCAAAAGCAACGATTTGTCGGTGGTTTGCCGAGTTTAAACGTGGTCGTACCGACACAAATGACGCGGAACGCTCGGGTAGACCTGTGGAAGCCGTTACACCGGAAAATGTGAGTGAAGTGACAAAAATTATAATGAAAGATCGTAAAGTGAAGCTCCGTGAGATTGCTGAGATGACACAGATATCATATGGAAGTGTATTTACTGAAAAAGGTTTTTTTGATGTGAAGGTGAAAAAGGTTTTTTCCAAGTGGGTGCCGCGATTGCTTTCGATGGAACAAAAACAGCAACGAGCCGATGATTCAGAAAGCTATTTATCGCTATTTACTCGCAACGAAAAAGATTTCTTGCGAAAAAAAAAAAAAAGAAAAAAAAAAATTTGGAAAAAAAAAAAAAAAGATTTGGAAAAGCGTTGGAACGATTGTATCACCCTAAAAGGTGATTAACAAAAGGTGTTATGTTGATGAATAAAAAAAAAAATTCGCAAAAAAAATGTTGTTTTCAATGTTAGTCTCGGGAGTTATTGATTGATGTGTTATATGGCTATGACTGCAAGTTTATATAGAGGTTTTACGGATTTGCATAAGAAATATCTGATTAAAGCCACATGGTGGTCAAAATTTGTACTAATTTTTCTTATTAAAGAAATCTTTTCCCCATGTTCCATGTAGCATATATTCCAAATTTCATCAAAATTCGATAAGTAGAACAGGTTCTACAAGCCTTTGAATAGTGCAACTTTAATTATAACCATCCAGTAGGAACGAAAATGTCTGAAGTGGATCCTGATTATGTGTAGTTTCCTGATTTAGTTCCAATCATTAGAACTTTTAGGGAATCGGATCAAATATTCTCTACTCTACTATTTGCTATTTGTAAGGTAAGTAAAGTTCTCAAGTAATACCTATAACTAAGGATGGAATAATGTAAACGCTTCACATAAAATTAATAATTTATCATTCTATACTTAGAATAAACTTATTTAAATATTATGCTGTCAGACTGTTGTGCCACGGTGGCTCTCAATGTTAAAAACGGTATGAATTCATCGTAACCCTTAAAAAAGAGAAAAAAATCTATGTTAATCTGTATCGCCATCTTCTCATAAAGTTGGATATTTGCACATATTTTTTTTTTTGGAACTGAACCAGGGGTATCCCAAACCGGAATGGCCCACCTGTTGTTTGGCATTCTAAGAACCTAATCGAGAGCCTTTCATTAATAAATGCTAAATTATTAGCTTATTAAGCTACCGTATATTACCGTGTATAAACCGAGAATGTATGAAAATATTTCTTATCTAAATAGTGAGGAGCGGCTTATGTACGGATTCGTTTGTTTGCCTAAAAACCTAGGTGCTTTTCCGTTAGCCACTTTCGAGGGATAAATCACCAAATATAGCACGTTTTAATCTCTTTAGTTTTTATACTTCCAGTTCATGAAGAAAATATTTTTAAATTAACTGATCATTCTTTTTATGAAAATGAATTATTTTATTTTCGGAAGTGATCAGATTACTGGATTTTAGAATCGTAACAAATACAAAAAATTTGGTGTGGAAGAAATTTTCCCCCAGCAATTAGAAGAGCACTAAAAAGTACACTAAAGTACCATAAATAATATACATTTAAAAATAACAATAGAAAATAAGAACTGAATGGTAAAATGTGGTAGTTTCAGATTAGGTTATCATCCTTACATCTATTTTCGTTGGCACCCGGAGTTCTACCTTACATTGATTTAATTGGGTAACGTCACATCATTTTTGCCAGTTAGCAATGTTTTCTACATTCTAATTGTTTGTTTCTACATCCGAATTATTTGTTAAACACTTTCATGTCAATTCGTTACATGAAAGAGTTCTTCATTTCAATTTATATACGGAATTTTTTATTTTTGTATAGTAAAATATATTACAAGGAAATTTGTATTAGGCATACATGCATTTCTCTCTTTTTTCCATAAAGATTCAAAAAAGAATTTCACAACTAAATAAAATCAGAAAGCGGTTATTACTTCCATATCAGATAATTATGCAAATTCGTTCCTTTCGGAACAAAATTTAAATTTTTTGGTTGCTATTATTTTTTTCAAAAATAAGATTGTTAATTTAATTAAATGTTATTTTAATTCAAATTTATTATAATAATCAGTAAAATTCTTACCACAGCAAAGTAACAGTTAATTAAATTAAAAGTGTTACATTAATTAAAAATGGAAACAGAACTATTACTTCATAAGTAGCTAAAAAATTCTGGTTCTAAGCAGAAAATTGTTAAAATGAATTTTCTTGGAAGAAATCAGTTGAATGTACGAGTATATATAAATGAGTTTAATGCATTAAACATTTTCTTATTCATCTATCAAATAAATAAAGAAAAATAAAAAAGAACTATTGGCCTAGTTTTATGATTCTATATTATTGTATTGACTTTAATTGTGTGATCAGAAACCTAGATCGGAGTTCAACTACATGCATCAAAATGCCAATTAAGATGCAAGTGATTTCTTCTACGATAAACACATCGGTAATTGGAAAGCTAAAATTAGTACTATTCTAGAAGTTAGAATACGTAAAACTGTAGAACCAGTTGGATCTCTGGGAAATTGCTGCAATGTGACTGCAATTATTCTATGTCCAAATGATAAATTCTCCTGATCTTATGTCCGCAAATATTTTGATCACGAATTGGCAACAGTTCTACATCTGAATTGGCTATGATAATCTTGTATCCTTGATTTTCTTATCAAGCTATGTTTTTCATGCTAAATAAATAGTGAGTATAAAATCCATCGTGTTTACTTTTTTCTGTCACTGAATAAGTTTGCATTACGTCTAATATATTAAACTTTTAACAGAGACACTCATATGAGAGATACACTTGAGTTGAAATCCGTCTAATATCTTTATGACAGAAGGGGTTATGAACTCCAACACTTGGATACTCAAACTTTTCTAACATGCTTTCTGTCATCGTCTGAATTTTGAGGCGTAAATGAGACACCATTTATATTTAAGAGGTATGTGCTATTGTTCACGCAAGTTTTTTCAGTATTATTTGAAAAACTAAGACCAACAGTAAAGAAAAACTACTGAGAAAAGAAATAACTGCGATAGCTTTCAAATGCCCTTGTGAAAGAATACACTTACCACAAAAGGCCTACCTGTCTGCAAAGTGAGGTAGAAGTTACAGGAGTTGAAAAGAAAAGCAGAACTAAGTGCTGAAAAGGAGGAACAAGAACTCTAGAATCTGGAGGTTCAGTTCTGAGATTTTCCAGAAATTTATATGTTTGAAGTACTATAAAATATTTCTTAGACTGCAGCACTGGATTTCTCTATGACTATGAAGATAAATTCTTTCCATTTACATATAAACATAAATTTGTTTATTTTAAACTTCCATATTGTGTTTATACCTTTCTTTTATTATAATGTGAATATTTCAATGAAGTTACTTGTAATTTCAGCTATTTTACTTTCACACATATAATTTTAACGATTATTTGCTCATTTTGTACGCTTCTTTTTATTTCTATGTGCATTTTCCCCTTTAAATAACGAAATAGTTTTATAATTTAAATAAAATTCACTGAAAATAAAAAATAGGCCTATCAACTCTTTACTAATTACTGCACAATTTCATTAATTAGTTTCTTAAAAATTGACTTTCATAATAGCATATCTGGTAAAGACAAACATTTCACGCTGGTTCGGAAAACGCGCTTTCAGTAAAGTTAAACAAATTAAATAAAAAAGCATTATATTATACTTTTAAAAACTCTATACATATAAAATGAATTATAGAATTAGAGCGTGATTTGTTAATACATTATTACGATTTTTCTATTAGGCTGTAGTTAAAATAATTTGCAAGTGAAGGAGATAAAACAAATCTAGATTATATTATTCGATAAATTCAATGTCTCTATTTGAAAAAGAAACGGTATGCTAACATATTTATATGTATTATATATAATTTGAAAAACAAATTTGTAAATGTGATGATTACGCTGCAATACATGAAAATCATGCTTCCTGAAAAATATATAGAATTTTGTATCACAGAACGTAATTTTAAATTACATTTTGTAGAGAAAAATATTAAAAGTAAAATAAATACAGAAATTTTATCGCTTTAATATATTATAAATGACTTTATCTAAGTAAATATAACGTAAATGTAATTGTGTTATCCAACTGATTCAAGTTCCGATGCAAAATGCAAAATTCAGTTGTTCATTTATTATTGTTATAATAAACGATTGTTTTAAAATATTATTAAACGTAAATATTATTCTGCGATATTTCAAAATTATTTAACTAAAGTAAGAGCATGTATTACAAATAATTATGAACTATCTGTATGTACAAACAATGCATTTTTTCATCCAGGCTGCATTATTTATTAAAACTACCATGAATTCTGCACGCTAAGTATTTATTCTGAATTGTACGAAAAACTACTGTATTGAATTAACTTACAGAACTAAAACCCATACCTATTTATAATGCCGAAACCCTTTTTCCAAGAAATCATTTTAAATCAAGACGAATTACCCTTGCTACCTAGAAATCATTAATACCTCTCTGTCAATTTCGTCAAAAACCATTAATCGCAAATCCTCGCAGCTACTTTTTCGCCGCTTCAAAAACTACAGTTCTTACCCACCTTTAGACTCAAACTTCATAAAAGAAAAAGTGAAATTTCTGAAGGACTTGCTGAGAAAAAAGAAATAAAGGCTCTTCTGGAAAGGTTTTTCTGCTTGATGGATGCTTTCGGTTGATGAATGCGAGACGACATACAATCGATCATTTCGGAATCTTTTTACACAGAAGTTTTTTTCACTGTAATAAAGTTCCACAGCCTCGATGACTGAGGATTATAATATTATTAAACTCGAAACAAGTCGAGAAAGGTTACTTTTTGCAGTTCGGTTTCGCTATAAATTATTTAAAAGATAATTTTTTAATATGCAGAACAACGTCATTTAAAATTGCATTAGTATATTTATTTTAAGTGTAAAGATTTAGAATTACTTTTATAGATTCGTTACATGTACAATAGTTCAGAGTATTCTGCAATTATTTCTTGGAATAATTTTCTCATGCATTGAGTAAAATAGTTTAAATATTTATTGATTTATTTTGATAACCACAATATTTAGAGAAAATTGCCAACCTAGATCATTTCTTAATAGTTAATAAATTAAAATTGAATAAAATGTAATGAGATAATCTTTAATTGCAGCTGAACTTAACACGCAACACGGTATTTAATCTGAATCTGAACTTACCACTCGACACAAGCAATGTCAGCTATTAAGTTTAGACTATAACCACTAGAATGCTGCTGGGACTGAATTTTTTTCCAGTTTTATGTGGCAAGTTACAGATTATTTAAGTTTTAAATTTAGAGACGTAATTGATAATTTAACCATACTAAATGCCCAACTAGATCATTAACATAAATTTACGCTAAAGTTAATGAAACTTAAATACATTTATTTCAGATAATTGACAGATATAGCACAAGGATATATTTTTCGTCAAATTAAAAGACAAATAATTAAAACTGGTTATCAATATATAACTACATAGATAAAATTAATTTTTAAAATTATTCAACGCGATAAAAAAAAACTATTAGAAGAAATGCCTTTATTATTCTCAAATGAAATATATTAAATATTATCTTTGAAATAAATAATTAAATGAATTTTAAATCTAATATGAAATTAAACCAAATATTCTATTTTTTAAAAAAAGAAATCTCGTTATTTTATTAATTATATTTAAATTAAAATATCCTTTGTAACATATAATTATAGGAATTAATTTTATCAATTACTATAACTAACTCTCCTAATGAAAGAAGAGAAAAAAATTGAAATAATGTAATACTAGATTTTAAGGCATACAAATCAACATATATGTAACATTATGAGCAGTATAGGGGGAGCCCTCCCTTATTGGTTTTTATTAATTACAGTAAATACAAATGCGATATAATTAAGTTTGAATATAACTGAACAATTCTAGAAGGCAAATGAATTTTCTACAAAGGATGATTGCTCATGATTTTCCTTAAGTAATAGAATAGCAGGAAATAACAACAGCAATACTGACTCGTATTTTTAATTTATCGCATGCAGTGAAAATTACTTTGTTCGTTGCATGTCAATAGCGTTTCAGGTACATTTCCATGTTTCTCTATATTTTTTGCCGTTCTAGTCTTTTATATGCTTACTTTTAATTATATGTATTAAGTAATTTAATTGAGTAATTTCTTATAAACTTCTCACTTAGAAGTAAAATGAAAGCTATTGGCGGAGAACCTCGTGATTTGGACCTCGTTCAAATGACGATACTTGAGCTGACACTTTCCTCTCCCTGCTTCCATACCGTAGTGATACATCTTCACTGGAGCACCTAGCCCGAGTGAGGCTCTTATCTCATATCTGAGTTAAACCTGACAATATCAATGCCCATGTATAAATCGATGCTTATGAAGTAGAAATTAAATTTTAATAAGTTTAAATAAAATAAAAATTAAGTTTAAACCATATATAAAAAGGATTAAATTTATCTGCATTTAATGAAATTAAGAGCTAGCATTAAGAATCATGATGTTGAAACGAGCGATGACTAAAGGGGTGGGGGAGAACAGGGTGATGGCGCTTGTCCAATCAGGAGGCAGCTACTCAGGTCAGGACTTAGTTCAAGATTTCTGGTTTCCATACCTTGACAACAAGAGGACTATAACCCATGACAGATTAAACGTGCATTAGTTCCGATACACTACGAGTTTTCAGTGTCATCGGGTTCGAAATTACGACTCTATGGAAACAACGTCAGTCGTGAATTCGCTAGCTGGACAATATGGCTATTGCGGCCCTTGAATTGAGTAAAAGTAAACTAATATCTTTATTTTGAGTTTGATATGATTGTGCGAGAGATTTTAATATTTTGAGTGCTTTTATCGGAAACAATATAGTTGGTTTTTCACAAATAATGTATTTATTTATGATAAAAATGCTAAACATTGTAAAATAATTTTATTGGATTGATATTCTTTTTTTAGTCATTTAACTTACAAAACATAAATTTTTTGAATGTTATTGAGTTCTGCCACTGAGTTCAATAACGTACGAATTTTAATATGTACACAATATTATTGTGGTCTATAGATTAATTATTTATGCGTTATGTACTTGTATTTATTAATTATTACGTGGAATATGTATGATTTGGAAAAGTTAACTGAAATAGTTAAATAGCAAAAAAAAAAAAAAAAAAAAAAAAAAATTAAGAAAAATGAAATTGTGTTAATTTAGAGATCACAAATTCTTTCCATTAAATGAAATTAACGTTTTTTTCGTTCCTACAAAAATAAATATTTTAAAAATAAATAATTTAGAATTTATATGTTTAAAATATTATTCAATTCAACAACCCCTTAATATTCCAATTTAAAAATCTGGACTTCAATACTAGTGATAACTTTAACAAAAATGCACAAAATTTTATAGAATTTATGTATTTTTTATATATGAAACACTTCAAAGGTACATGTATACGAAATGTTTAAAAATAATATAAATGAGAGAAACATAAATTTAAAGGGGAATATTTTTCTCTTACACACACAGATTTAAATAAAATTATGAAGTAGAAAAAAAATTATTTATATACCTTCAGGACAAGTATGAAATTAAAATAATAAGTTAACTTTTTACGTGTTATTCCACATACAATTATCAACTAACATTTTTAACCTAAAATCTGGAAATATAGCAAAGAAAAGAGTTTAGAAAAAAAAATATAAGAATACATCGATTATTATTATTATTTTATCTTTTATGTCGAGAATGACAAACTCGCGGCCCATTGGTCACAGGCGACCATAGACAAATATATTTGGGGCCCAGTCAATATAATAGCATGAGATCAAAACATAAGCAAAACATATTGTAATTTTTAATTATTATTATTAATTTCTAGCTGTAAAGAATTACTGACAAAGAAACAATATTTTCACCTATAAACTGATATTAATTGGGCTGAATCAACGAATCCTTTGGAAACGAGTTTGACATCCTTATATACAGTTAGAGCAAAATTACTTCATTTTCTTGTGAACACCTATATCCATAAGAGATTTTTAATTCAGTTTTATCAGATTAGTGCAAAAATAATTGTGGTTTTTGTAGTCTTAAGGTTTGAAGCTGATTTAGGACTAAACTTTCATTTAACGATATCCATATAATATATCATTTTAAAGAACGAATTTATTGTTACTGGTTTATGTTTAGTGTTTTGTTACAATGTTCTCTTCATTTTTATTTTAATATCATAAAGTACCAAGGAAAAGAAAGTAAATTTGAGTAGTTTTATAGTATGTTTTGTTATAAGACTTAAAGCAGTTGAAAACGCATGTATTATTAACCATGTATTTGACCAGGGAACTAACAGTGAATATACGCGTCAACATTAGTTCCAAATATTTCTTACAGAAGATGAGATCTTTGAAAATGAGAGGGGTCGTGGACGCTCTTTTGCGATTGAGAATAACCTGATGAAGGCAATTATTGTAGAGGATACACGCAAAACATTTCGAGAAGTTTCTACACAAGACCTACACTTTGAAGGTTTAACCGTTCTTTGACATTTGCATCATTTGGAAAAATTTAAAAAAAGGCTCCACAAATGGGGGTCTCACGAGCTGAAAGAAATCAAACAAAAACTTTTGCATTACGTAGACTTCTCTACGTTTTTTCTTCACAACAAAAGTGATTCATTTTTCGATCGTATTGAGACATGCGGAGAGAAATGTATTCTATTCGACAACAGATGGCATTCCTTGCAGTAATTGGAGAAAGTTGACATAGTACAACTCTTCTCCAAACTGAAACAGTATGAAAAGCAGGTTATAATTACATTTTTGTGTCGGCAAGTGGAATCTTTCAATGTAACATCTTGAACCCTAACGAAATCATCACATCAGAGAACTATTGCCTGGAAATTAATAAAATGCAACTGAAACTGCAACAGAATGGTAGAACAGAATGGATGAATCGAAAATGACCGACTCTTCTCCAAAACAACATTACACCACAGGTCTCACAAACGACTGCTTAGAAATTGAACCGAACTGGGATGCGAAACTCTACATCGCCCAGATAACTCACCAAATCTCTCTTCAATGGATTACCACTTAGTACCTAGTTGTAGTACCTTGACAACTCCTTGCAAAAGAAGGTCTTCAACAACCAAGTAATGTACCAAAACGCCTTCGAAGAGAAAGAAATCTGGAATTCTGTGCCGTTAGAAACCGCATATTTTCCTCTTGTCAAAATGCATAGGCTTTAATAATTCTTATTTTGATAAACGAACAGAATTCTAATCTTAGATATAATGTTTTATAGTCACTAATTAAAAACCACAATTTCTTTGAATTAAACTTATACAACCACATAATTTCGATAAAGTCTACTGAATTGCAATGGCGTTAAGCAGACGGACTATCATTAACACAAAATATCTGAAATATTTAGTAAAAATTTATGTGTTTCTAACAATCACTAACAAAACACAGATTAACACCACACATAGTAATTAGTGTAACCGAAATAAACTCATATTTCTTAATCTCTGAAAGAAGGGAAGGTATAATGCTAATTACAACAAGAAAAAGAAGACAAACAGTGTTGCTGAAGTGTACGATGCTAATGATATGTAAATTTAATGCTATGAATGATAATGCTATGAATGAATGGCAAATGTTGTTCTACGCTATCAATGATTTGTATAAATATTTGTTTTAAGACAATAAGCTGCATTATGTTTTGTAAAATATTTGCCACTCGATCGGCAGAGCCTCTTATATATTCATTAGGGGAAGAAATTTCAACATGTTGTTCTTGAGAGAAATATAAAAGAAATTGCTATCTCTGTAAGGGAAAAGTAAACACGGGTTTGTAATCTTTTAATACATCTCTCTAAGATCACGGGTCAGTGTGGTAAGGTCTTAGCAATTCCAAAAGTAATTCTTCAGAATTTTCTTTCGCACGCCTGCTGGGAAGATTTTTTTATAAGCTTAAGATAGTTTTTCCTTCTCCAAAATATAAAGAATAATTCTTTAAGAATCCGTTATGTCAATTTGTGAAATTAAACGCTGTTTAAAGGAAATAAATTGCACAATGAAAAACATTTATTCAAATTTTGAGAATTAATTTTAGGAACTCAACATTTTACGAATTAACTAATTTTTATTATGTTTTAAAGGGAAATTTGATGATTAACTCTTTTATATTTAATTTTTTCCTTTCAGGGTTTAACACTAAAAATGCTTAAAATTCAATTTTTTTAACAATTTATTTTTCGTCTTTGTTAAACCTTTAAATATCTAAGGCATCTAGGAATTTAATATAGAGTTTTGAAATATGTATGTTAATTTTTCATAAAGCATTTTATTATTTTATATGACTGCATGGAAAAAAAACACGGCGATGATAATCATTTACTTTTTGAAAAATTAATAAAAACTAATTATTGATGGTTCTTCGTAATAGATAACGATAAAAAATGTTTTGCAAATAATTTTAATTATTAATGTAAAATATAATATGTAATAAGTGTTTCAGTTGATAAAAATATAATTAAAAATTTCAAAATCCGCAAAAGAAACTGGAAGTTCAATTTGTTCTTCTTAACTTCTTTATAATTTGTTAACAAAGTTTGTATCCTGTATGGAATAGACAGTTTAATGTGCATGAAAATAAATTATATCCTTTTTTGGAAGTAAGGCAAATTTTTCCGAGCAGAATATCATGGCTCTTAAATTATCACTGAAGTTAAAATTCATCAAGAAGTAAAAAATATGAAAGAAAAATAAAATTTCTATAATTCCAATACTATTTATCTATGATATTCCATTTTATTCATTGAGATAAAAAAAACTATCAAATTTGCTCAAAGAAGCAACGATAAAGGCACTTTTTGCAATCATTCATTACATTTGATGGATCTCTGTAAAAACCAATGCGAGAAAGGTAAAAGGGAAATATTCCCAAAGGGAAGGACGTGAAAGAGCAATTAGCATTACATTCGGTCTTTTAAAATTCATTACTTTTTAGATAGTTGAAGCAGAATTTTTTCCCCTAAACCTTAAGGGCCTGCAGGTTTCTTTTTTTTTTTTATTAGTTCTTAAATCTTTTCATTAGATTTAACTTTCTCCAGCGAGGTATTAGGGAAAAAATTTGCTGAGCTCTAATTTCTTCCCACTCTAGATACGCCCCCAAGGGGATTACAGTTTTTTAGAAGAAAGAGCAACTGCTAATCACTGTCTGCTGAGAAAATAAGAAATTTTTCTTGATCGGCTTGTTCTTCTTTGATTTCTCTCGCTTTAAGTTATTTATACTGGAAAGATTTATCTGTTACTTATGAAATAATCTATCTGGCTTACAAAAAATGGCATTTAGAATTTTTCAAGAATATTTGGCATAACTAGATCATTTTTATCAGATTTTCTTAAGTATTTGAGGATATATAACTTTTCTTATTTAGTATTTGGTCTCGCACAAAGTTTGAAATATACAACCTTTTACATTTTATTTGTACATTTGGACAAAGAAAACTCATAACGGCTGAAGATTAATTATTTTTATAACTTTCCAGAAGATGCAAAGAATATCTTAAACTTATTTGAAGTGTAAATGACTTGTAATACTAATTCCAATTTTAGCTCAATAAGTAGAATTTCGTCACACAAAAATAAGCAAAAAAATATCTTTAAACTTATTTGAAGTGTAATTAACTTAAAATATTTATTAAAATGTCACTGAGTAAATTTATATAATTACCAGAAATTATGTGTATATTGGGTTGAATTTTATAAATGAATATTTATTCAACTAGGTTTAAACCCTTCTTCACTATCATATTTAATTAATTCCAATAGTAGCAATACTACCAACGTTGCAAATGACTCAGCATAAATCAAAATAAATAAGACTTTTTAAATAAGAATTAAAACATATTTTTGAGGTATTTACATGTAAGGCTTTGTTTTCTTTGAGTCGTGGGTTAGAGCCTTGGTGTCATTAAAGATTCACTTCGCAGCGGTGTAGATGCACGATAAATCTAGCCTAGGTCTCAAGCCCTCCCAGTGGCGTGGAATGGAAGTTTGGAGGAAGTGGTGCCAGCTCAGACATCACTTGACTCTCATCACTTGACTAATATTGAAATTGACAAGGTCCGTTACCAGTAGGCCTCAGCTTGCTTCTCTTCAGCTTCGTTAATAATCAGTCACATTACCACATTCTCTAATACATATGCATTCATTGGGAGCTACCTTCCAAATTTTGTTTTCACGTTACCAGCAATAAAAAAAGATAAAAAAAAAATAGATCTACAAATTTCCATCTCTGCAGCCACTACATAGTGCCATTCTTGCTTATTTGGCACGCTTATGGCTCACTTTTGACGATGGATGTGGCAGAAAATTCGACATATAAATAATCAACGACATTTTGAAAACGGGAACAATACCGATTATTCAAGTTTATTTGATGTAAAGGAAATATTATATATAACTACATTTACTTTCACTTTATATATGCTATACTTTATAAGAGATTTCTAAGCTATACTTAAAATATACTGATTAATTTATGCGCCTTTTAAAGCCTGAAATCCAAATTTATGGATCAATAAATCAGGTTACGTAAAATACGGTAGCAATCAATTTCTTTGCACTATAAGAAACAATTATACTGATTTTCAATTAATTATACGTTAATATTTTTTACTTAATCAAACTGAAATAAATATGTATCGTTCCCATAGTTAAATTACTGAATGTGGATTGTTACTTTCTATCATACTAGGCCTTTAAATAACTGCTATTTCAACTATTTATACCTTTTCCTAAAAAAGGAAAACAAACACATTTACATTTTAACCTCTTAAGTGATAATATGCCAAAAAAGGAAATGTAATTTTTTGATATTACACAGACAAAAAAAATTAGTATATATATATCAGTGAACATAAGATTAAAAATATCATCTGACACAGCAGCCAACAAAATTTTTTCTTTCGGTCTCATACGACGTTAAGTGAATTCTTTTATGTCAGAATGTAAATATTGATAGAGATTCCCTCTACTGTTTATTTCGTCATTTTGTTCTGTCCCACAAACATTTAAAAATTTGAGCATGATTTTGATTGTGACATAGTTTAGAGACGTTTAGAAATATAACTATAGCAAGAGAAGAGGAGCTAAACCCAACTGGTGATGCATTGTGCCGAGAAAATTCGCCAATATATAAAACGGAGCCGAGGGGAAGGATTTTAATGGAAAAGTACCAAATAAATTTTATGTGATTACACATTGATCCTTTCATCAATTTTATGAGTAATACTTGTTAAAATAATGACTATGCTTAGGTTTTCATATTAAATTCTAAATTTATATAAATTAGATAAATAACATATAAAATAATTCATTTGATATAAGAGCGTATAATGTTAAGATGCCTTATACGCCCGTATTCCAAATTCTCATTTCTCGTCAACTTAATATAGGCGCCATTTAGACCTAACGTGGCAAAAAGCATACACGGATTTAGGCATGAAAACCTTTATCTCCAAAAGACCCTACAATCGAACTCAAGGAGTATAATTTATCAATTTTAGTCCTCCTTTGGTAGTTATAGTTTATCAAATTAAAAATGTTTAAGGAGAAGAAAATGCAAAAAAGGGGCTCCTTATCATATGAATTAAGGGTATTTTTCCATTTTGCGAGCACAAGTCTCGCAAAATAGTCTTTACTGGAGATAACACACAGTAAACACATATTCCGTTTGGTGCTGGTTGTATCATTTTTGGCGACTTTATCGCTAGCGCCTGCAAAATGGAAAAGTATCCAATTAAGTACTGTAAAGAAATCCCGCATGCATTCCCTTGAGCTAATTATCTGGAGTTGATTTGCTGTGATGTATGATTTGAGAACATTACCTTGTGAAAGGGTCATGATGTATTCTATTAAGCCTTAATATATAAGAAGTGTAGTGAAGATGAATGAGGAAAGATAAAGAAATTTGGAGTCATAAAAGTTAGAGAAAATACAAGAATTCGGTGAGAGTCTAACTGAATTGGATTCAATAATTAGTCCATGTTCATAATTTACAAGAGAGGCAGATAGTATTATAATAAGTTAGACTCAAAGTAAACGCCTCCATATATTTTATTCATTTTGAATATTCAAGATTTTAAATAAAGGGAAGAGGAATAAGACTGTTATTTTTTATGTAATATATATCTCATCTACAAAGACTCAAATTGTACACCGCCACAGAATCAGAGCAACCAAGTGGAGAATTCAAGAACAGCTTTGTCTGAACTGAGATATGTTAAAAGGAAGGTAGAAATAATGGCTGAATCTCATGTCATGAGATTATATAATAATGTTTACGTTTTGTAAATATATCTAGATCTTCATAATGTTTTATTTAAACCCCTTGAGGAAAAAAAAGTTCAGTGCGGTTTCCCTGGGGCATGGTTCCTGTTTTTACTTAAAGAAGGTAAGCTCCTGAGGGTTACTTGCATAAGATGCTACTTGTATATATGGCTCTTGTAAATAAAGCAATAGATAGAATTAATTATATATCGCTAAACCCAAAATATGTTAGAATTAAAATTAATAAAAATTTAAAATGCAAATATGAGACAGTCAAATTATTTAAATTATAAAATTTGATGTGATTTCATGATTGCAATAAACATAGCATTGTATTCTCTGAAAAATGCAAACCTAATTAATTTTGTTCCTTTCTTTTTCTTTTGATAACACATGATAAAAATTGGTTTTTAAATAATAAAAGATTGAATAAAAAACACTTGCAAATACGAGTAACTTTTACTAACGTCTGAAACAAATATACTTTTATTGTACGCATACTTATTAAGTCTGTGGAGCACAGCATTTCCATAGACTATTTGTTAAGAGGATACAATTGCTTTGAAAAATGTTCTTATTACCTTGTACCTTGTTTGAATTGTATGACTTTGTTAAGTAAATATACAAAATAACATATGTACGATATTACAAGTATTAATTAAATTTTAACAGTGTGTCAAATAATTGTATGCATGTATTAAAAGTGTAAGGTAAATAAAACTCTTACATACTTCAAATTTTGCAATTTTTTAAAATTTTGCTTTTGTAAAATAAGGTGTACTTAGCTAATTTCGTAGACGCGTGTTGTTTTTGAGTATTTCATAAATATAATACTATGAAATTGAACAGTTCAAAATTGTAAATATATGGACTTAATCACACAGAAAAATTCCTGCATCTGCGTTACTATCAAAATGTATTTTAATATGCTTCTGGAGCACATTCTAAAGATACACTTTATCCATAGACCTGATATTTTGGAAATCATGAATTGTGATTATTTCTTATACATCTAATAAAAAAATTTTCTAACAAACACACACAATTTTTAAGTATTCAACAGTATTTGTATGAAAATTGAGAGAAATTTGACTTATAAATTTAATTTTATAAAAATGTTACTCAATATAAATTCTGATATTATATTTACGTTCAGTATATGGAATATTATGTTTATGAGTAATTCAAAAATTTTAAAATTGTAAATGAAGTAGATTTTTCAACGCAAAATGAATTTAAATGTAAGTATACGACTTATGCAAAGTAAATAAAATTATTATTGATTAGCTGTGTGATTATATAAATGTTATTATCCTCACATAAACATGTAGAGTGCTCCTAAAACATGAGCAAAAATTTAAGCGGTGATAGAAAACATCTAAGCAAACAATGTTCACCTTACAGTACATAGGCGATGAGCAAGCGATGAACCGCTAGATGGCATTGTAATGAAAAAAAATAAAGCGCAAATGTTCTTACTCATCGTCATTTCTACCATGGATTTCAAGAGCATGGCAATGTACAGTAATCAGAAAAAGGTCAGAGCCTAAAAAATCTTCATTACGCGTATGATATACATGATGTTTCGAACCTCATGAGCAAGAATTTTAGGAATAATAGGTAACATCTAAACAAGCAATTTTCACCTTTCGATGCATCGGCGTAGAGCAAACGGGAAACCGCTAGACGGTGCTGAAATGGAAAACATAAGGCTAGAATTTTGTTACACATCTCATTTCTACCTTGGATTGCATGAGGCATGGCGATGTACAACAATCAGGAAAAGGTCATGTCTCCTGAAATCCATGGTAGAAATGATGATGCATAAGAAAACTTGATGATATAATGCATGTAATTCATTTTTCGTGATTTATTTGCGTATTTAAAATATTATAAGTTTTTTTAATTGCTTTCCTTTTCATTTCTAAGCTTTTGCATTTTTTTCTGGCAATTTCGCATATTATGTTTTATAATTATGAGCATGGAATAAGTTATTATTTACGTAGATGATTATTTCTTTTTTAAGAAATCTAAAAAATTAGATATACCTTTTATTTTACGGGCTTTCGTAAAATCTGATAAAAAAAATATGTAAATACAAGAGTAGTGAGTTTGTTCAAGAGTAGATCATACAAATCCAAGAACGGAATTGCGAGAACCTTTGAAGAAATTGAGAAAAAAATGGTTTAAAAATATTAAAATTTATAGAAGTGATGGAAATTTCAAAACATTGAAATAATTTGAAAAAAAATTAAAATTTTTAATAAATATTTGCTTAAAAATAAAGCTTTTTTCATGAAATGTAAACTTTACGAGTATTCAAAGATGGCGAATATAATTTTTATTTTTTTAAAAAAATATTATCATATTGCCTTGTATCTTGATTTCATAAAAGATCTTATAATTACATTTGTGAATTATCCGCAATATATTACGTTTCTGATAATTATTATTGTACCTTCACTTGAAAACATACAATATTAAATAACAATGGTTTAATAAGAAACGTACAGACTTATTATATTACGACGTAGTCTTTATCGGTAGAATTTCCATTGGATAGAATAAATTACATTGGCATAGGATAGCTTCATGACAAAGTATTTGGTTACTTATCTGTAATAGTATGTCCTCTAATCGATACTAGATGGTAATCTCTATTCTCCTGTAACTGTGTTTGCAATATCTATTCCAATTGGTTTACCGCACGTAATTGTCACTAAAAGGCATTTAGATAGTCGTTTGCAATGATTGTGGAATTACATCGCAATTGTCCGAAATCAAAACTGCAAGACGTGATTCGATAAAAGAATTCTTTTCATTTAAGGAAAGGAAAAGTAGGAGGTACAAATGCCTAGCAGATCATAAAGTTGGAGAAGTAATGGTATTTTTTAAAGTAAAATATAAGTTTCATAAGTTAACAAATGTTTTTAGAAAAGTAAGATCAATTTCTATTTATTAAATAGTTTTTTTGTTATTTAAATATGTTTATTTTACTTCGATACTCAAACGCTTTATACATTTATTTTTTGTAAATAGATCTTAAAGCTTCAGGAAGTAGTGAAACTCGAAGAAAAATATAAATAAAATAAAATAGAAATTGTTTTCAATAAAGATATGATTGTTAAGGAAAAAAAAAAAGTTTGTCTTGTTTCAATCATGTTATTAGTCGTTTTACGATTTACATATTTTTTTTTACTTCATTAATCAATTGTTTTAAGCATATAACATTATGTAAATTATGAAACATGATTTATCCAATGAAAAATTAAGTCAAGTATGGAAACTTTTCCCTTTAGAACGAATTATACAAAAACTATAACTCAAGCTTTGTTACCACAACGCAATGAAAATAAAACTTAAACCGATTACAATTACATAAATAAATTGAAAGGGGAAACTATTAAATGCAATTCTTTTTAAACACAGTTAGTTATATTCCATAAAAATGATACTATTCCTCCTTTAGAAAAATAATCAAATTATTAAACCTTATATAATAGTATTACTTGGAGTAAAAAGTATTTTCAAATATTTATTATAAATTGATCATATTTATTATAAATACTTTTAACTCACTTTCACTAAAAATTTTAATTTTCAATAAAATGTTTTATTTCCTTGTTAAATGTTGTTATATTTAGCCACTCCTTAGTTTTGTTGTCCTCGAGAAGTCGGGAAAAACGATAAACGATGAAATGTTAAGCAACTAACGAAAAAATAGATAGTGCTAATAAAAATTTCCTGCAAAAAAGAAAAGATGGATTTATTGTTAAAAAAAATGTGTTAAAAACAACATAAATATTCTTTGTTAATAAGGCTTTTTTTCAGTGTAAAATTCAATGAATAAAGTAATGAAAGGAAATGCAACACCAAAAGCCACACACTAAAATATGAATAAATACAGTGACAAAAGAAATAATTGGTTTTCTGTTAAAAAAACATAGAACTCCAGAGAAACAATTCACAATAATTAAGAACTCTAAAAAAAGCAAAGTGTTAAATAACCTAATAATAACCAAAGCTTCTTTACTTTATTTTTTCAGCTTACATATAAGAGCTAAGTCTGAATAAGAATTCTTTGAAATCTCAAATAACAAAAACATTCGTAAGTAAAAGCATGAAGCAGTAAAAAAAAATTGCTCTTTATTTTCATGCAAGCATTTGAATTAGAATATAAGTAAAAGGATGATTTTTTTTCGAGAGAGGAGATGAGTGTATTTATAAAATCTAGTTAATAAGGTTAATATA
Organism: Nephila pilipes; assembly: GCA_019974015.1. Classification (NCBI taxonomy): domain Eukaryota; kingdom Metazoa; phylum Arthropoda; class Arachnida; order Araneae; family Nephilidae; genus Nephila; species Nephila pilipes. The sequence continues at coordinate 266,711 of BMAW01004494.1, read as the reverse complement.
TATATGTGTGTGCGTGCAGTGAATAATAAACAAATTTAATAAGATATAAACAAATCATGAGTATACTATTTAATAAATATATTATTAATAAAAGGTAATTCGAATTATGATTGTAAAACAATAGAAACAAAAGAAATGAATAAAAATTTATAAACAAAATATTAAATGCAAAAAAATAATCTCTTGCTAGAAAAAAAAATTTTTTTTAGAAAAAACTACAGAAATATAAATATGAAAATGAAAGAAACTAAAGTAAAGGGGAAAAATAAAAATGAAACAAATAGGGGGGGGGGGTTAAAAAAAAGAGAAAAATGGAAATAATGGATATGAAATAAATTAAGGCAGTAATAGCCTTTAGTCTGATTAAAACGAATATATTCAACGATTAATGGCCTACAAGTTCCACTCAGATTTTGATTTACAAAATCAGGTGACAGCCAAAATTTAAATGAACAATAAGAATATCAATAAATAAATAGGTTTTTAACCACAAATGCATGAAAATAAATTATGTTTGTTACAGAAATGAGGAAATATAATTTTTTAAAAAACATGAAAAAACGAAACAAATAGAAAAATTAAAAAATATGGTTCTGAGAATGTGTAAGATGAAAAGGCGTTATCTTATGTCAAGGAATTCATGGCACTTATGCTAAAGGATATCAAGAGAATAGGTTCCACATATTCCAAAATCACAATTAAAAATACTGAAGAAAAAATTAGTTGAAGAATAGTAAATATATCTAATTTTATTGAAAATAACCAAAAAATTCAAATTCAAATTAAAATATTATTAAAAATTACAAGGGATAACGAAATATTAATAATACATAGAAATTCTAAAATTAATTACGAAACTTAATTATAAAATAAAAATTAGCTTTTTTAATTATTTTCATAAGTCTTCCATAAAGTTTCTATTTTCTGTTCCATTTTTTAATTATTATAATTTAAATTGTTTCCAAGGAAACTAATAGGATGATTTTTGTAGAAATATTTTGTAAAACTTGTTTAGATTGTAATGAATGCAAAAAGTATCAATAACTAATATTTTATCACATAAAATATAATTATATATAATGTTTCTAAGAGTCAATGTACATTGTTACTGTTTCAAAAGTTTATATATATATATATATATATGTCTTTTGTACTATAAATTTGAAGTTTTCTTTCACATCGTAAATATGAAGAATATTTACCAACATTTTTTTACATCAATATATAATCATTTAATTTCAAGAATATCATTGGTATTTGTTATTATTTTTAAAAATATGGAAAAAAAATATGAGTAAAGATTATTTTTTGGTGTATAATATTTATAAAAATATTTGTTATGCATTCTAATCTTACCTGCATGTAGATTTGAGCATTTGCCTTATTGAAACGTACTTTTAGAAATTGTGATACACATACATAAAAAGGACAAGAAAATCACCTAAGAGAAATAAAACTGACTTAAAAACTTTGTGAATAGTTTACTTTTATGGAACATTCAAGTCCGAGGTATGGTAAGGAAAAAAGACCCTCCAATATAAGTAAACTAGCTGATACCCGCCCGCTTCGCTGGGAAGACGATAATATTATATTTTGGAACCTATACGTAAAATATCAAGAAATTTTTCAATTTTTAAATTTAATTATAATCTGAATTTAAAAATTTTAGAAATTGATTGTCTGTAATAATGGTTATCCATGACTTTCAAACATATGAGAAAAGTATTTAAGTGTTAATAATTCATCAATGAAAATGTAATTTAGTCCGTAAATCTGTCGTTGAACAGAATTCCGCATCACCGATGAGGTAGTGTGTAGTGCGATGTGTTCCCATTATTCTACATGGCGGATCCCCAGTAGGCCAAAACCATGTAAAAATTGCCAACATAAAAATAAAAATACATTTTTATATATATTTTTTTATTTTTTAAACCTGTTGAAACAATTTTTTTGTGTATTACATTTCTATTGTCTTTATTTTGAATGCATGGCAATTTTTGAGGTGACAACTACATTTTTATTTTTTATTATATCAATTTATTTATCTTAATTATTACATTCATTATTATTTTATCTTATTCTTATTTTAGAAATAGTTAAATATTAGAAAAATATGAAATAATATGCCTACATTTCCAAAACATCTCTGTAGACAACATTCTTCGTTCGTTTTTCTGGTTGAAGGTTGATTAGATTTTCACGTGAACTAACTCTTGAACATGCTATATAAAATTGACCATGTGAAAAACAGACACTTTGTAAATCTACACCAGCTAATTTTAAACTCTGCCCTTGTGCTTTATTGATAGTCATCGCAAAGCAAAGTCTAACTGGAAACTGCAAACGCTTAAATTCAAAATGATAATCTGATGGAATTAATGGTATTCTTGGAATTATATTTTCACCCTCATACTTTCCTGTAAAAATAGTCGCTTCTATAACGTTTCTTTTTAGAGATTTCACTTTGAGTCTGGTGCTGTTACATAATTTAGGAGGATTTAAATTACGCAACAACATTATTGACGTACCAATCTTTAGGTAGCCTAGTGGGCAAGGTTTCGGATTCGTGGCCGGCGGTTTTCGCTCAGTCGCGGGTTCGATCCTTGGCCGCCAAAGACCCACCGTGTAGCCGGGGTGGATGCATGTTAAATCTGTCGGGGCCCAAAGTCCTCCCGTTGATGTGGTGTGGATGTTAGGAGAGGGGAGTACCAGCTCAGTTGTCGTCCTCGTCACTTGACCGTGGTTCAAAATAATTATAGAAAGAAAATATTCTGAAAGCTGATCCTTATGGTTAAGAAGACTATTCAAAGGTTCAGGGTAGGATCTAATAGCAGGAATTTGGACTTGATCACCGCTGCAGCACATTCCTGGAGGTTCTTCTATCAATTTTAAAGCATGGCACTACAAACAGGACAAACGTTTTCTGATATTTTTTATCTGCGATTTTATCATTTAAATAGTCAATATCTGTTATATATATTTAAAACCAAAGCTTTAGAAATCCAAGGCACTAATTTAACTTTTGATCTTTTTTCATTGCATTTAATTACAGCTGCCTGATTCATAGGGGGGTTATTAGAAAAGTATTTTCGTATTGCTGCTCTATGTACTTCAGGATGGCTTTTAGTATATTTTGAAGCAACTTCTCTATGTATTTCAAGATGACTTTGAGTATACTTTCAACAGCGTGTCTTACTTGTTCATATCTAATTGAATTTGTGAATATTTTTCCTCTTTTTTTTACCTTTATTTAATTGAAGAGATATTATATCATTAATAACCTATTCACTTGAACTTGATAAATTAATGTTAGATATTGATTGAGTCTTTGAAAGTAGCATAGATACATTTTCTTGAGGATGAAACACTAAAGATGACACATTTTCTTCATTTTGTTTCACATTATCATCACCAAGATTAACTTTACTTTTATTTGTTAATCCAACTATTTCAATATAAACATCAAAATGTCCACTATTATAGTTTCCCGTAAAGCGTAATTTTTTTTTTCTTCTCTGAATTGTTTCACCAACAGAAGCTATAAGGCAGACGCCTTGATACACTTCGAACTGATAGGGAAATAGCTCTGCCACCGCCATAATTTCGCAAATAGATCCATACGTGTTTGGTTTACACCTTTCGGTAAAATATAAATCGTTAGTATTATAAGGAGCGCCAGGTAGCATTTGAGTGTAGCATTTAAACCGATACCAGTTGTTAAACATGTGAGAAACGATAATATTTCTCATTTTATACGCCATCGATATGTCACCGAACACCAGCAAAGACAGAGACGAAAATAAACTTGCTCCGTCGCCAAGAATTTTAAAAACTTTGAAAGGAGTAGGTATTCTATCTATCCAAATATATTCAACATCCATTATTAAAAACTATAACTGAAAAGTAAATAAGAAAAATCAATTTGTATTAACCTGCAATGAAATACTTTTCAAGTTAAAAAATATAATTAATTTTTTAAAATCAAATTATTTAAAAATTCAACAAAAACTACTTACAAAAAGATAAAGTATAGTAAAAACATTTAGCAAGAAATCACCCGTATTACGTTATCCTTTTTACATAGGGATAACTCTTACGCTAGCAGCATATCTAAAACCGCATTTGAATAGACAGAATAGCTCTTAAAAAATCATATCATTAAAAATAATTCTGTATTCTGAAAACGATAAAATATCCAGCCATTTTAAAAAAAACAAAAACGTTTATTTCCTAGAAACCATAAACTAAAAATTGCCAAAATACAAAACAAAACATTTGCAAAATGTTAACGTTAGGTTACAGTTAATGCGTACATCTCAATAAATATTTTGACAGCTACTTATTTTTTTTTATCAATGATATGAATAACATACCGTTATTATTCATTTGTTAAAAGCCAACTTCAATATCTTCGTAAGATTGCGTTTAGATTTACAAATGTAATTTATCAATCATTATTAATAATAAAATACTTTTCTCATAAATTTAAAGCTTACGTCTAGGTTCCACAACAATAAAAAATTATTTTTTACTGAGCAAAGCGGGCGGAAGTCAGCTGGGGTTACCATAGTAAAGCTTTTTAAAATTCACAATGCAAGGTCATTGAAATGCTTCGACTTGGCGGTGGAAGATATTTGGTGATAACTCCATCCTCCATCAGCGCATCAATATTAAATTATTTGGTATTTTCCATTTCGCACGCGCAAATCTCGCCAAGTAAACTGAATTGGTAGTTCACAGTATACATATAAAAAAATATATATTCCGTTTGGCGTCGGTCATATCATTTTTAGCGATAAAGTCGCCAAAAATGACATAACCAATGGATAAGAAAAGATTAACGGATGAAAATTACATTTAGGATTAGAATTCCGTAAAATCCGTTCTTAGTGAGCGTCTACATCGCAAAATGAGTAACTGTACCAAATTTCAAGTCAATCGGTTGTATAGTTTTAGAGATATCGTGATGAGTCAGTCAGTGGTATTTCGCTTATATATATATAGATAGTTAAGAAACTCTAGTACTTAAGAACGCAAAATCGCAACAAATTCATGTCCAACTAGTGTAAATGATCGTCTTTCTACACACACACACACATATATATATATAATATAATATTTATATATATATATATATATAAGCAAAATCACACAAAATACAAATTATAACTACTAAAACCATTTTAAAAATTTATTTAGAGCTAGAAAACTGCATGCTGTCTCAATGGTCAAAGCTATTTTTTTTTATTTGTAATCCTATTTCCAAAATCCTTGTTGTATCCGAAAGTTAAATATATCTTCTGTGTTTTGCTGTTGATTTCTGTGATTGATGGTATTGTTAATGCACTGAAAACTTGGGAAAATTTCTAACACCATGTGCGGGGAAGAATCATTGCACCTGACTTTGTATCTGCTGACATTTGTGTCTTTCCACAAATTCAAGAACACCTTAAGGGCATTAGTTTTGTTCTCAAAATGAAGTCAAACCTACCGTTAAAGTTGGGATTCAACAAGAACTAATGAAATTTTTCTCTGTCAGTTTTCCCGAGTATTCACTATTTTGATACAAATAGAGTTTAGAAAACTGAGCGACAAATAAAAGTGCTATGGCTTTTAAAACATTATTTTTCAAATGATTCTATGTATACCTTCTTAAATAGTTTTAAAGAAATCAAAATGCAAACTCCATCTAATATGGATCTCTATTCCAGTTTACACATCCTTCAACATCAGTAGAAATTGAGAAAGATAGATATTCCGTAAGAAGCTAATCTTGTCAATTAAAAACGCAATAGGCGTTCTTAAGACAGAAGCAATCTTACAATTAATAGCAACAATCTAAATTCTATTTTATATCAATTAAATTATTTATAAAAATAATATATTTTAAACATGAGTTTAAGACTATATAAAGTATTATATGTGAAAAATTCCACTCAATGAGGAAAACGTCGTAATGAGGAAAAATACATTGCATTTAATTCCTGTTGGAATTTCGGACTTGATAACTCAAGAGATGCAGATGCAGATGATATATATATTGCTTATTATATTTCTAAGTGAATTCAGATAAAATGTTGATACTGTTATTACGAATGATATTTTTAAACTTAAAACTCGATTCATTACCATAACAAATTACTCCAAAGAAACATTTAAAGAAGCACCTAAATCTACAGCTTTTGCTTTGATGAAATAACATAATATATTTCCTTCCATAAAATATTACGTTCTTCTGCATCTCTCCCTACCATTAATTTGCTTGACAGCACATCAAATATGCAACCCAAGACACAATTATACTGAGGGGCTCAAAGTCAAATTTGCAATTTACTCCGAAAATATCTCGACTAATTGCACTGTTTGCGTTTCCTGTGTGTCACTTTGGATACCAAAGCTTTCGGTATTTGTAGACAAATATTAACAAAGCGCGAGGACTCCTCAAGAATACTTGTCATTCCTCGTTTAAGAACCCGATAATTACACCAACAAACTCAAAATGACTCGTTATGAAAGTTTTAACAGCAGTTAGGAGCCAGTGTTGGCGGTAGAAAGAGAACAAAACTGAAATCTTATAATTTTGCCTAGAATAGCTAATTATTACAAGGCAGTTTATGTGGTTTCAAATCTATGCTTACAATTCTTATTTAATATGCAATGAACAATGAAATGTTCTCTCCACCATGAACACTCGACTTCTGAGGTGGTTATAAAATTCTATGTTTTAAGGTAAAATGTTGTTTATAATCGTTTTATTGACTATTAAGTATTTTAACTGTAATATGTAAAATAAATTCATAAAAGATATAATGTAGGTAACAATATTTCATTAGAATAAATAAATGATTAAAATTATTCTCTGTTACGAATATTCATGCTGCAATACAGTGTTTCGCAATATAAATTTTAACACAAATTAAATAAAAAAAATTACGAAAAGAATATAGTGCTTTGACTTATACATAATTAAAAAAATCATGTATTGTTCTATACTTTTTTATTTGCAAATACAGTTAAATCACCATAAATAGTAATTTTGTTGAAATGAACATATTTCTCTATCAAAATTCCTTTTTACAATTTCTTGAAGCTTCAATGAGAATAAATTAAATCTGTTAAACTTCAATCAAAAATCACACGTGTTACATTTTTTTTGTTAATGTTTGTATGTTCAGTTTAACTGATTCTCAAAATATGTATCATTCAAAAAGATGAGCTTAAAAAAAGTAAATTAGAAATTACGTTAAAGAAATATGTAAAAATATTGATTATCTAATTAACATTTTATTATAAATACTGCAGAAGGAATGTACATATTACGCCGTATCAACATGAGTGCTACAGTGCTATTTATATATATATATATATATATATATAAATACAGCAATTTATAAAACTTAAATAATGCTTCAAAATATAAGCGTTTGGGAATGTATATAAGTATAATCCTTTTAAACACGAACAACATAAATAATCAAAGCAGACAATCTAAGCAATAAAACTAATCAATTATGGAATATTTAGGTTAAAATGAACGACAATTATTAAAATAAAGTTGATGGTAATTATTAAAATAAAAAAGCAAATTATAAAAGCAAACTTAAGTAAATTCTACATACATTTCAATTTTGTAATTAAATTATAATGGAGGAATATTTAATTGCATAAAATTGTTAAATATAAAGATAACATAACTTTTATTTTTTCAATTAGACTGAATACTTATCTTTAATTGCTGAAAACAATCATATCAATTAAAATAAAATTATTTTTGCTATGATGGTTTAAATTTTTTCAAAACCAACTTTTAATTCCACTTTTGGCTATAAATTATATAACAATAATAATTATCATATATACACTAAAAATTTTCTAACATAAATTTCCAGGAAATTTTGATGACAGTGTTATTTCATTATCATCAAGTAAATATATTAAAGTAATTAAAAATACACGGATAAAAATATATTAAAAGAATGAGAAAAAAAAATAATAAAGTGTGCATCTTTGAAAACTATATTCTCTTGAAATAGTAACTAATTTACTAATAGATTTTAACAACTATTTTTCATATGTAATATTGATCAGAGCAGTAATTCATACAAAATTATAGTGTGATGATTATTGAAACTCTGCTGAAAATGTGAAATATCAAAATTACTTTTGAAGCGAAATAACTCAAATTAAGAAAAATATTGTGTAAGAAAAAAGCAAAGATAAAAAAAAAACATAAATGTATTACTTAATAATTAAAAATTGGCTTCTACAAAAAAAAATATAATTTCATTAGAAAAGAACGGAAATCGACAAAATAAAAATGTAAGAAAAAACGAAGTTTTTCGAATTATATACACACACACACACATACACTCATACATACACACACACACATACACATACACTCATACATACACACACACACACACATATATATATATATGTATATATATATATATATGTGTGTGTGTGTGTAGACAGTGGGGTGATGGAGATTGTTCATCCCGAATCTACGATGGTTTGCTCTTACGCAAAGGGTTGGTGGTCTAGGGGGTAATTTCGGACTCCATGTAATGTTGTTGATGATATTCAAGGATGATGCTTGCAGTAGTTTTACTTGTTTATTAGGAGAGATGATGAAAAATGAAAAGTATTTACACTATGATATGAAAAGTAAGTTGACCAGTTCGTCTGATGAAGATAGATGGCTGCCTCATTTATCCCACATTGGCGATGGGCGCTGGAACAAGCTCGGGCGTTTGAAGTTTACTTCCCACGCGGGTAATGCGAAGGAAAAAAGAAGCGGGAAGGTGGGGGAAGAGAAAGCGAAAACCAGTGTCACTCAGTTTTGTTCTGGGATAGGTGGCGCTGCATGAGCTTACCACATGGCTCTGATTCGTGGCGACATCTATTGAGTATCGGAGGAACTGGTTTTGCAGTAAGTTGGAAAATAAAATTAATTGCTTAGTAATTAGCTGGAAAATCCTACACACACACACACACACACACACACACACATATATATATATATATATATATATATATATATATATATATATATATATATATAATTTGGGTGGAACAAAAATAGCCTCGAGTTAGGATTAGGTAATGAATATTGAATAACTTACAGCCATACTAGAGTTGATCGTTTTTTCTTTTTCTGAGAAACCCTTAATATCCCAAAAAAGGATTGTAATACATTTTTAGCCGATTAAATCGTCTACGCCTACATACGCCTTGTATATATGTGTGTGTATGTTTGGGGAGAAGTGTGTGTGTAACTTAGAAATCTAAAGAGAATTTACATAATAAACATATTTTTAGCTAATAATCAATTATAACAATAAACGCTTGCAGAAATAAATTGATCTAAAATTAAAATGTAAAACTGAAATTGTAAATTAAAATATATACTAATGCTACATTGGAACAAATAAAAATTATTGAAATATGGTGAGCAAAAATCAAGAAAAATAAGTCAACAAATTTAAATTTAGGAATTAATACATTCTAATAAGAAGACAAAATTTTGAAATAAAGTAATTTAGAGTGCAGTTTCTGGTTTTTAAAAGGAATGCGTGGTTCACTAGTATTATGGATCCAATTATCACAATGAGCAAAAATACCTTATTGCAAATTGGTAAATCGTAAATTCAAAATAAAAATTCAAATTCATATAAAATAATTAAAAAGACAGACAATAAACAAAATGAATGGAAATTTATTTTAACTAAATTAAAATATTTTTTAAACACCAAATATACACGTTCTAATATTAAGGAACTTAAATAAAGTCATGAAACTTTTGCATACTTCCTTAGCAACTTTCAATAGAGAAACTTTCAATAGTTTACTAACTTATCCAGCTAATTCTACTTCGAAAGGCTTTGAAAAAAAATTGTTTTGTTTTCTTAATTAAAGATCACGAAAAGTAAAAAATCTAATCAATTTAAAAATTAGAATAGACTTGTTTCACTAATAATACAATTGAAATACAAACAAAAATAGGTTATAATATATCTTTATAAATATTTCTTGAAGTTAAATTTCATTCGGAATAGAAAGAATAATTTGCACGAGGATGTACAGAACTATAGATAGAGTTGCCATCTATTGGCCTAGGTTATAATAAAAAAAGTTTTTTATGAAGTCAAACTATTTTAATTATATTTTCCTTTGTGTGTGTGTGTCTTCACATACACATACACACGTGTAAAGTACATTATATATGTGTGTGTGTGTGTGTGTGTGTTTGTGTGTGTGAATTGTTTTATTCATCATCAGAACAAAACACAATTAACAAGAGCGTCTTCTTTTTGACAAGATACATTTATTTGCTGAGTTTTGCTAAGCATTTTGTTGTGCTCTATTCTCTTCTTTTTGAAAAAAAAATTAGCTATGTAAATCTTTCTAATATTTCTGTTTTATTACTAAGAGATATTTTATAGAAAATTATGTATGTAACACAGTACTTCCGGAATTTCTTTTCTCTCTTTCTTTCTTTTTTTCTTTTTTTTTCTTTTTTTTTTATTTAACTTCATGCTTCTTTCAATGGAAGGAACTTTATTTAAGAAATTATACTTCAACTAATCGGCAAATTGTACACACTTCTTAAAATGTTTTAAAGAAAAATGTTTAATTTAATTTCTTTTATTTAAGCGATCACCCCTGAAATATCTCAGCTTTGTTCCAAATATCATTCCACAGAATTTTAAACGGGGATTTCTTCTTCCACTAGTAAATCTTGAATTACTTTGATGGTGGTATTACCCAAACATAATGTGTTTTACGGAAATGTATGTAATCCTACAGTTGTGTTTAGTTATAAATTATACAGTTGTACTTAAATATAATTGCTACCTATATTTAAATGCACACACATATAATATTAGTTAAATACTAAATTATGAACACTTGAATTCATTTGAGATATTCATTGCGCCAATTTTCAATGTTTTATAAGAGTTACAATTAATGATATATAACTAATAAATAATAAAATACATTAAACTAACAAATAATAAAACACATTAAACTAACAAATAATAAAACACATTAAA
>BMAW01004494.1:177864-255641 GCA_019974015.1 Nephila pilipes | reverse complement strand
ACAAATAATAAAACACATTAAACTAACAAATAATAAAACACATTAAATTAACAAATAATAAAACACTTGATTAAATTACTTAATGCAGAATTTCCGAGAATATGAATATATCCGCTTTATACAAAGAACCTAAAGAGCAATTACATTCCTAGAATAAGAGCCTATATGAGAAGAAGTAATGTCCTTATATATTGAAATCAGACTAAATATCTTACCAAATATGTCATCTGATATCGCCGGTTTGAGTCAAGAGTGATGAACCATAATAAATAACAAAGAAACATGCATAAGTTTGGGGGAAATATATATTGGCCAACAGAGTTATGTATTAAACGTACTTCTTAATTCTATATCTTTTCCTTTGAGTGTAATTTTTTAATTTGTGTTACTCTTCCTCCTATCATCCTCATTCCACAAATGGCGAATAAATTGCTATTAATAGACTCAACTATCCCTCGTTTAAATCTGGCAACCAAACTTTTGGACATAGGGACGTTAGGCGTCTTCCAGCTTTATTAGTATTGTGGGACCTATCAACGCAGGTCACCTGCCGACTGTTAAAGAGTATTCTGATTATTCGAAACAAAGAGATATCCAGCCTTTTTTCTTCTATCGTCCCATTACTACATGACCGAGATAACGCAGAAGTCCTCGAGGGATCAGGGTTCATTAAGCAAAAGTAGCGAGTTCGAAAATTGTAGCTTCGGGAAATTAAAGAAGATATTAGTCGCGTTATCAAACAAATAGGTTTACCGGTCATTTCGGAGAAAGGAAAGTTTTTTTAAAGTATTTTCCTTTGCCAGGGAAGCACTTATTCAATATCAAGAGAGTTGCTGGAGTAAATGAATTCAAATAAATCTGGAGATAAATTAAACAGGAATATATTTGAAAAAAATTATAAAAGTCTCCATAAAATGAAAGTATGACTAAATTATATTATTCAGGAGACCAGAATTATAAGTTATTTTTCGAATAATTCACAAGAAAAAGAAAGAATGATGTCGATTTTAACCTAAGGAAAATTTACCATATTTTTGAAAACATAACCAATGATTAGGAATAGGATGTATTCATTCAGTAATAGATGAAAAATAGATGTGAAATGATACGGAAAATTGATCAATTTTCGTAAAACCATGCATTGTAGATTTATAGAAGGTCAAAATGTCACTGTAAAGTTAGTATACAACTGCCTTAGCAACGCGAAAGTTTGCTCAGTAAAACCCAGATAAAGATTATATTCTTTATTATAATGCGTATAAATATTATTTACAAGCATTTAGAAGTAATTGACATATCTTGGAAGTTTGGAGAGCGGTCAGATTTCATCTCCGACACTTGACGTTGGCTAAAAATAACGAGTTCCTCCGTCTATAGCTATTGTGTTTTTTCAATTACGACGTTAATGAGCAATCAATCAAATCAAACAGTCAGAAAAGATCTTCTTACACCAGTTAAAACTGCTTATTGAAGCGCATGCCGAATTGTGAACTCTCGCATGTACTTCAAACAAATCCTTCAAAATGTATGATATTGCTAATGCTTTGAATATTGAAAATCGACTCGCTAGGAACAGAATGAGATCTATTAGACGAGTTCCTCATCAACGAGAGTGAGTATGTATTTTAGAAGCTATTTGATTAAATGAAGAATGTAATGATTTTGCAGGATTTTAAAAATATTAGCGACTTATTTGTTTTATTTTATAAAGGTTTTGATATGTGTGTAAATTTCACTCTTTTTGTTTTATCTGTGCTAAAGGACCACTCCGGAGTTTGGACGACCTTTTTGTGTTTCAACTGCTGTCTTTTCTGTGGAAATATATGGTATATAAAAGAAATATGTGTCACAGAAAAATAAATATAGTAGGAAATGTAAATAAAGTAGTTCTATATAATGGAATACATTTCATTAACAAGTCAAAAGAGACAGGTTTACCAAGTTCCTGGAGGAAAACACAAGTGATTCCGATTTTGAAATCTTAAAAAGACCTACAGTATTTAAATAGCTATCAACTGATATCAATGATGAGTGCTATGTGTAAGTTATCTGAGAGATTGATTGCAAATCAAATAAAATGGTTTTCACCATAAGCAAAGTACTTTCGCAATTTAGAGAGCTTTGGGCACAGTTTGGATAGGAAAGCTGTGAACGAAACTCATTGCAAATACTTTAAGTAGAAATATTTATAAGATGGATTAAATCATTCATGAATCAGCGTCTTATACGTATTAAATACGAAAATAGGATGTCTGGATACAGACAAATAAGGCAGGGTTTACAGCAGGGATAGGACTTGAGACTATAGCTCTTTAACCTCATGATAAATGATTTTATTAATGCTCTTTGTAACCATGAGACAAGGGTACAGACTTTGCTTTTTGCAGATGATCCTGTGATTTGGACCACAAGTGGTGATTTTGAACATATGGAACAAACACTCCAATCGGCACTAGTGTATTTTTATAGAGTTGGACAGCCGACAATGGGATGACAGAAAACCCGGATAAAACCACCTTTCAAAACTTCTCACTCAGCACTAAACATCATGACATTAGCCTAAGTTACAAAGATCAAATATTAAAAAGAACTGAAAGTACTATCTACTTAGGCTTTGACTTGGATTCAAAATTAAACTGGACTAGTCAGATTAAAAAGGCTATTGACCGTGGTGAACGCAGGTCTAAACTTCTAAAACGTTTGGTTGGTACAACCTGGGGGTCTACCCAGGATGGCATTTGCACCGCTAAAACCTATGTAAGGCCAGGAGTTGAATATAGTTATGAGGCACTTATAACAATTTCCGAGACAAATTCGAAAAACTTGGAAAACCGGTAATAAATCTCAGGAATTCAAAATCGCATCCTGAGATTTATTACCGGTGGTACAAAATCTACACTAATTGCCGCTATGGGACTCCAAGTTGATTTGGAGCCCTCATGTGACCGAAGACGGAGAATGGTTTTTAATCTTACTGAAACAATCTTGAGAAGAAAGGATAATTTTCGGAATCACTATTGGCCGACGGGGGAGAAGTTAAAAACTCAAAAAACTTATATTTCTTGTATAAAGGAACGACATGAGATTCTTGAGTTTCCTTTTTCAACTCGATTTTCCTTTCCTGATCCTTGGTACCCTCTGAAAAATCTTAAGCTTGCAGATAGTTATTTGGATCTTATTTTATATATAAGCAAGAAAAACTCTCTCGATTTTGATTTGAAATGTATTGCTGTAGCTACTATTCATGAACGTTTCCCGATTGATTCCTGGTTTCATATCTACACAAATGGTTCAGCTGAAGGGGTTGTTAAAACTGCTGGAGCTGAGGCATATTCTACGGAATTATCTTCTGCAGTAGGGAAATTCTTTGATAACTTTGAGGGTGAAATAGCTGCTATCCCTTTAGTCTTGGATAAAATAGAGCAGAGTAAAAAGAAAACTATTGTCTTTTGCGTTGATTCCAATGCGTCAATTATTCTCTTAACAACTTTAAAATTGTGAGATCTCTGGGAACTGCATGAAAAAAAATAGACAAACTATTGGATATTAAGAACTGCATTGTCCTGCAATGGATTCTAAGCCATTGCGGGATATATAGAAATGAGCAGGCAGATATGTTGACCAAAGATGATTTTAAATAATACAATCAAATACTCCTCTGCCTCTGCGACATATAAAAAGATATATATCCTCTTCTCTCAAATTTAACCACCTCAGCACATACAGCGAAAATGCATCTGGGAAAAAATGGAAATCCCCGTTTATTAAGTCATCAAGAATTTCCTGTTTCTTACCAAGAGTAGATGGAGTGGCCTGCTTTAGACTTAATACGAGACATGACAATCTACAAAGCCACCTGTATAGAATTGGACTAACAAGCACAGGTAATTGTCCTCTGAACGACCTTGGAGTGATCATGACTGGAGAACACCTCAGTTTATGATTTTTAACATAATCATCCTCCATGATTTTTAAATCTTTTAACTCCTAATCTATGTGTGTTATTGACAATGTTTTTGATGACTACTTGTTTCGATCTTCATTGTATTGGGCTGCTCGTCGACTCATCACTGTAAGTTCGGAAACAGGTATGTGAAAAAAAAATTTAAAAATATTTTGGCACGTTACTTTTCCAAGGTTTTCTTTTTTTAAAAAAATGCACACTTGTCACAGAAAAGTGTTAATTTTAATGGCAAATCTTAAAAACTACCTTTTTCAAAAAATAAATGATCTAATTTTTGATGCATATTCATTTAAAAACAAAGATTTAAAATCTTATGAAATTTAGCGCAATTGCCTTAACAAAGGCTCGAAGTTCCTGAAACTGTAATTTTTTTTAAAGAAGTATTGTTATATTTTTGCAATTTTATATAACCCATGTTATTTCAACATTCTTCTTATAGATTAACGAGTCCTGCCACTTTTGCGAATTCAGGATGTTCGGGTTTCGCTAACATCATCTCACTCACACTAAATTTATAGTTAATAAAATGAATTTTCTGTATGATTGATCAATTATTAATTTTACATTTAGAAGTAAGACGATGACTACTGGCGATGGATCTCGAAATTTTGAGCATCCGTTAATTGATGAGGATGTCACCTGGGTGGGCATTCACTTCTCCAAACATACATACTAAGCTCACGGGAAGACTTGAAGTTAATGATTTAACGTGCATAAGCCTAGCTACATGGCGGGTCTTAAATAGCATCATGACTGGAGTTCACGTCTCAACAAATCAACGCCGGCTGTGAGTTCTCAACCTTGACCACTAGGCTTTTGTTACCATGAGTAGGGAAAGGGTATTCATTGAATCATAAATTTAATATATTTTATTCTTTCACATTAGTATAAGTAAAATGGATCATGAAAGGAAAAATTAAATTGTATTTCAAATAAGTTACGGGAAAACAGTAATAAATTTGCTGAATAATTTATATATTGTTGTTTTCATGCGATTCTTACTCATCTTTAGAACGTTTAAAATACTAGTATATAAAAGTGAGAGATATATCAAAGAGGAATGGAAAATAGAGCTTTCTATCTTGACAATAATTTCTATAAAACATTCCATAAGTGGAAGGTATATATTTCCGACTCTTACAAATCACACAGAAAAAAAAAGTTCTAAAGTTTTGAAACATTTTCTAATCGCTGACTTTGACTAATACGAGAGCTTTGCTTGGATACATCGAACAAGTACGTAGGACAATACAGATGTTTTTTTTGGGGGAAATTGCCTATCCTCCATCACTTTTTTCAACATGGATCTTGACTTTTTTTCAAGCCTTCGGATCAAAGAAGATACGTTACCAAGTTCCCAAACAAGTTCAATCAATTTATTGGGAAATGTCTCTTGCCAACAATTTCCCCTCTCGCCATTTCAAAGCAGTATTCTAAATTAATCAAGGAATACATTTCAAAAGCCAAATTCTAACAATTCGATATTATGTCTTCTCCCTCCACTTGGAATATATGTAAATCACTAATCAACACAATTACAAATTATACAGTTACTCAATTAATGCGATAATATTACTTTTATTTGATTCTATGATAATTCAAAAGTCAATCCCTACTCTACTACATGTATAGTATCAATCTCCACTACCCATAGTATTACTTCTAAGTGCGACGTTAGTAAGCAATTAACCAAAATGTAGTAGTTAATAGTATAATTTCCATTTTTAATTTCTTCAGCATTGTTCCTTGAATTCTGTAGTAAATGCCTCAATTTAAAACTAATGTTAGTAAAATCCTTGCGAAACGAAAATAATTCGGTCAATTCTTGTAAAGCTCCATTTATTCTTGTTAAAAGTACATATATTTTGGACCTTAATTGTAAATTATTGCAATGAGGGCACAAAAGTCTTATAGACAATGATACCCTAATACTCGATACCCAAAACTAAATGGGATAAACAACGAACATCCAAAAATCATTTCAGATTTTCTGTACGTACTCATGAAGTAATCTTTTTTTTAATGGGATGCTTTTTTGATGCAGAACCTTACATGTTTCTTGATATTTCATCAACCAACGTTTAATGGAAATATATAGTGGAAGATCTTTTCTGTGCATACTCTTGATGGGATAGTGTTGACAGAATTTGTTTTTGCATGTCTCTTTCGTTTGTAAGGGTGTCCTGGATAACGTAAAGATCCTGATGGTGAAGTTGAGGCAGGAATTATTTACGTCATGTCGTGGGTTCAAGCCCTGATACCACTAAATACTTGCTGTGTAGTAGAAGTGATGCACTCTGTATCTGGCCTAGGTTCCAAGTCCTCTTGTAGGCATGGAGTGAGAGTTTGGAGATGCAACCTCAGGTGTTTTCCTTGTCACCAGACGGAGATTAAAAGCGAGATCCTTTGTCATTTGCCCTCATGTTGCTTCTGAATGCAACGTTCATTTCCAATTAAATACAATCTCTTATAGAGACGACATTTCAAATTCTCCCTGATTAGCCTTCCGTAATATGCTGCTTGCTTATATGTATACAAAGAGAGAGACAAAAGTATAATCAAAATTCTGGATTTGCTGTATCTGCTACAGGAAGCAGTGTGCTTTAATCTACAGCTTCCTGAAACCAAACAAATGCACACAAATAGTAGTATTTTATAACATTATTTACATAAGAATGTGCAGAATAGATTCTATCCAGATACCTCGGTTACCTCTTAGAAACTATTAAAATTTACGGTATATCCTCATATATACAATAAATTAAAGCTAAATTGTTTAAAAACAGTTATTATGCATATGTTAGATCTTAGAAAAAATGGAATTCGTAGTTAACAGGATTGTTGGAGATGAAAGCAACATTCGTTAGTTATTTTCTGATAACTAAATAATGGAACTTTTGACAGCTTTACTTCTTATAAAAAAGTCATGCTTTTTTTAGTCGAAACATTACAGAAAGGGAGGCTAAATTAATTCTGCTATTTTCAAAGTCCATTTCATATCTTATAATAAAAAGTAACCGTGGATAAATGTAAGTTCTTAATTCTAAAGTATTACATAAAACGACATCCATTTACGTTCTCAATCCATGTAAACTTATGCAAATACATTGTTTTAGTATGATTACCGATTACTGCTAGAGTGGAAAATGTCACTTTCTATGCAAATGCGAACCCAGCCAATGATTCGTGCCCTATTACGATCCTATTTAATAGCTTTCGGAACAAAGCGCTTTCAGGATCTGGAAAGGGAATTAAGAGAAAATATTGCAGAAGGATATAAAAGCTATAGTTTTTCGATAACTATAAGATTTTAATGAAATATCTTAAAGTAGTTTGGTTATATGGGGAGATTGCAATCTATTTCATACCTTTAATAAGTTTAAATAACTGTTGCGTCGTTTTCTTAAGATTAGTGAAAGATTGTTTTCGCGCGGATAATGGAAAACACGTTTAAATAAGTTAGGATAAGAAATATAATTACTGTGAAACTTAGAAAAACATATAAAAGATTTTTTGATCATGATTAATAAATATGAGGTGTGATAAAAATAAGGACTTCATAGCCACATACTTTTTACTTGTATCATGACTGTCAAAATTCTTGTTACTCGTAAAATCTACCTTGTATCTTCTATATATTGCATTTGTTTCTTTTCCTCCCATGTTTTTAGTGTGTTGAAAACTCACGAAAATTGTGACACGTACGGAGATGATGTTGAAGTAGAGAGGCGTCTTCGAATTTATGACAGCTGACGTGTACCGTGATGGGTAATGTGATGCAGGACCACATAGTGTAAAAGTTTTTAAGAATGAAAGAGAATTTTAAGAGGACTCCCGATCCCTTTAATCTAAAAAAAAGCAGATTTTTGAAAAAATAAAACAATATATTAAAACAAACTTGAAATTATTCTAATTATTTTTCGACGTATTAAAAATGTGCATACGTGCTTCTGATCAACTTCACTGTTAGGAAAAGTTTAAGGTTTCATTTTTTCAAAATTAGATTTATCATCTTTTCACGCAAAGTATCTTAATGCCTATGTAATATAACCTAACCAAAACTGTAAAGGTATATTATCATATTGCTTTGTACAGTTTGAATTAAAACTATAATGTCTCATATATATTTTAATATATTTTCAAGGGTAGGTATATATATATATATATATATATATATTAAATTACAATAAATTTTAACACAAATTTTCAATTAGTCATAAAAATTGATAAAAAGCATTAAATTTTAATTATTTAAGTTAGTGTGTTGCATTAATAGGTTCTTACATTTAACAATTTTTAATTTTAAGCATATTTTACATACACGTATAGCTCAAGTAATTGCTTCATAGTCTTAAATTTCCAAACTGAAAAGACTTAAATATAAATAAAAGTAATCAATCAAACTTTTTTTTCAACTTGGACAAAAAGATATAAAAATATTTTAATGTGAAATAATATAGGATTTATAAGCACTTGAGGCTTTTTTTGCTTTTTATCGCATATAAAGTAAGTAGCTGTGGTACATCGAAAACTACGAAGCTGGTAACTTAATTAAGCACCTCAAGGTCTCATAAATTTTATATTATTTTACATTCAAAATATTTTTATTCATTTTTGTCCATCTTTATTGAGAAAAAATGATTAATTTTTGTTTCTAAAATATATTTTGAGACGATTTCAGCAAACTATTTTTTTTTTTATGTGCATCAAGACTTAGCTTTTAATATATAAAAATAAAACTATCATTTTAAATCTACTTTAAGAAGAGTTTAAGACAATATAAAAATCCCTTCATCACTAAAGTAACGCCCCAAAAGAGTTAACAGCATTTTACTGGACAAAAACCTTTGCTTAACAACTGTTGTTCTCGTTATAAATGGCTCTAGTTTGTGAGTAATTACTTTCTGCTCATGAAATAGATTATCTGGTTCGGGAATAAAAAGTGGCCTTTAAAATTGTTTCAGAATTTTTAAGAAAATACTGATTTTTTTAAAAAAATATTCTTTAATTTTTGCAATTCTTTAAAAATTGATAGATATGAACTGCAATCAGACCCCATTAACTCTCGAACTCACGAACTCTCTTATTTGCAATTTTACTACGGTTTTTTAATTATTATATTTGGATTATTATTTTTTCCAGTAAAATCTTAAGTTTTCCTGTTAAGAGCAGACATCAATACATTTTTTTTTCACTCTATCTTTATATCATCGGAAAAATATACTATGGACACATAATATTAATTCTAAGTTATCATAAATGATTTTACTTATCATGATAATTTCATCAATTTATGTTTTAAAATTTCTATAAATTAATTACTGAGTGAAGCATTTTCTATAATAAAGGAGAAAAATGACATGATACTAGAGACTGCTTATAAATAAATTTTAGTCTGCATCCAGACCCACAAACCATATCTAATATAAAAATACAAACTTAGACTTATTTAACAAAAGGGAAGACTAATTCGTAGCAAAGAAAGGAAGTGTCTATTGAAATATTTATTTGAATAGTTCAGTAATAACACTCATTCGAATTTCAAAAGGCTTTAAATATCACATGTCGAAACAATATAAAATTTCTTCGAAGCGAAATGCTTTTTCACCATTCTCATTCTTTTTCAACCCTAATTGGACGGTCAGTTGTTCTTGACCATTAGAGTTTTTGACTGATGCCTTTAACAAACGAAACGGCACAGGGATTGTGTTTTCAGAAACTTTAGAATTCTCGTATGGACGAGGAGTGAGGAAAGGAGGTTTCAGTCCCCGGAGTTGGGGCAGGTAAATATCATCTAGGAGGTTGATAGTTGAGCGGATGAAGCATGGTTCCTGATTGGTTGATCCTCGTGCTTGAATTGGAGGAAATCAGTGGATGAGAAAATAAGACTGTATATTTTTTTTCCTGGATGATTTTAGAAATTTCATTTTTTAAAGAAAAATAATTATAGAGTGAGTCGCTTCAAAACGTTGGTTTTAACTTGGATGCATTATAAGAATATTTATATTTTCCGGTATGAGTTTGAAAATGAGCTTGGTTATGGATAGTTGGATTCTTATGGCTTCAAATGTCGTTGTGAAATGCAGATGCTAAATTTACAATTCGGGTGGGGATGCGTTCTATTTGAAGTTCCTTGTGAACATGATAAAACAGGTGCATCTACAATATAGAGTAATATTTTATTTTGTTCCATCTGAAGAATGTTAAGATTTGTTTTTGCAGAAATTCCCCAAATTTGGCTTGCATAAGTAATGACTGGAAGCTTGTAGATTTTGTATATTAAAAAAAATGTTTTTAGCCAAAGTTTGGATTTTCGACTCAGGAGATTTTTGAGATTGACTAAATGTGTTGATGGTAGGTGAGCTTTTATCGTTGAGGTCTCCGAGATATTTAACTTGATTGCACCAGTTGATTCTTTTGTTGAAAAATACGAAATTTTTCAAGTTTGTTTCTAAAATGTCCCTTTTTAAAAACTACTGCTTGAGATTTCTCTGTGTTAGTAGCAATTTTCCATTTTTTGAACCAGATTTGGATAATGAGGAGGTAGATTTGGACGCGTACGTGAACGATAACGGGATGGCATCCTTGGTAAATGATGATGGTATCATCGCGAATGTACATTTTTTGATATTTTCGTACTGAGGAATATCAGAAGTGAATAAATCAATATCATTCAAGAGGAAATCTTGAATGATATTGATGAACTAGGTAGGAAACTGGAATTGATTTAATTTATACATGAAGCCGTCATGCCACAATCTGTCAAAAGTTTTTTGCACGTCGAGGAAGACACACACCGTTACCATTTTTTCATTGAAACCTTTCGTTATTAAGTTTGCCACTCGAAGCACAGGTGGATACATAACAGGTGGATGTATTCGCATGAAAACTATGTTGCTGTGGAGGTATATCATTTGTTCTGACAAACTCTTAGATTCTATTTAGTAGTATTTTTTTCAAAAATTTTTAGCTTTTGTGCTGAGAAGGCTCATAGGTCTGTAATTATCAGGATATTTTTTTTTTAATTTTTTTTTTCGGTTTGGGGAAGAGAACAATAATTTCATGTTTCCATGCTTTGGGGAAATGACTAAAATTTAAATATTTTTTATAACTTTTGGTTAGGTGAGTGATGGCTTTAAAGGTAAGAATTTAAGGATAATATTTTTAATCTGATCATGACCTGGAGATTTTGTTGTTGTTTCGTTTTTCAATTATGTCCATAACTTCTTGGGGAGAGATGAGTTTGGGGATAGCTGGTTAATTTTGAGTATTTTGTAATCTGATAACATTTCGTTCAACTTTTTCAGTAATACCATCATCGTAAAATTTGGCATTGTCCTGGAAAGAATTATCCAGTGAATCTGCAAAGAGATCTGTTTTACCTGAGAAACGAACACGAGACCTCTTTGTCCAATATGTGGGGGGTGGATTTTGTGTGGTTTTGACCAGTTTACGGAGTGAAAGGTGTCTTTGGTATTAGCCGTTTGTAGACGAGCTTCCTAGGCTTCATTTTTAACTTGGTAAATCTCTCTCTTTTTATTTTCCACTGTAATCTGTTTATTTCATTTTTAATAGGAAGATAACGTGTATTCTGCCATAACTTTCGTAGTAGGTTTTTTGATTTAATTTTGAGTCTTGCGGGGAAGGCTATATTAATATACGGATGATCTATATTTTTGCCTTACTGGATTGACTAATAGCAGTTTGAATGCTGAATGCTAAGTTATCAATTGCTTTATCGAGTTCGTTTGAATAATTTATAGGCGGGTTACCACACATAGTTTTAGAGAGGTTTTGGTTGAATTTTGGCCAATTAATTAGGATAATTTAGTTTTGAGGTTGTAGGATAATGTTATCCAAGCCCACGAGAAAGCAGACCGGATTGTGACCTTTGGAGAGATCTTCGGAAGCCGAGATTGTAATAATTTGATTGGTAGTACTAACTAACAAGACAATAGGGGGAGGGGGTTGTTTGGTGCAATAATGTATACACCATAATTTTCAATAAAACAAAGAAGGGTGTTTCCTGCTGGGCTGAAAATATTTCTAGAAATATTGATGAGGTCGTGAACAAATTTGTTTTCCCTGGGGGTTCTATATGCTGAGCATATCGTAACGGGAGTACAGTCTTCCATTTACAGGTTGATAACAGTTATCTCCAATGTTGTTGAAGTTCCGTCAGGTACAATAGGTGGAATAGTTTGCAAAATTTGGAAAATTGGTAAGTTGCATAAAGATTTTTTGAATGGTGATGATATCTGTGCTATTGTCAGAAATAAATTGTTGAAATTCTGGCAGGTTGCTGAGGATGCGATTAGAGTTTCAAGTAACTATTTCCTGGGGCACGTTGGATTATTTTTATTAAACATTAAATTCCGAGTTTCTCATCTGCTATTTTGAGAATGGCTTTTTTTTTTGGTATTTGGATAAGTTAAAGGTAGGAATTCTGATAACTTGGTCATGATGCTCAAAGATTTCTTTAACCTGTGGATTACGAAGAATTTCAGTGCATCTGTTATGGAGGAGGAAGGTTCTTTTTGTGAGATGGTAATTAGGTGGTTGGATTTTAGCAGGGGATTCAATAGGGTATCCCTTAGTAGCGTGGCCTGTGAATGGTGGAAAGTCTTTCTGCAGGTTTTGCTGAATGTTAATTCCCTGGGTTTGCTGTTTTCTTTTATTTTCAAGATCTTGTATCTTCTTTTTTTCCTTTCTCCAATGCATTAGCTTTAGGAGGAACGGGTGTTTTTTAAGAGGATTTCTAGAGCAACCAATGAAATTGGCTGAGTGATCCTCTCCACAGAGACAGTATTTGGCCGGAGCATCATTTGCTTTTTAGCAATTTTGAGTTAGATGAGCTTCTCCGCATTTAACACAGCGAGGATGTCTTGTACAGAATTTGAAATTGTGTTAGAAACCCTGGCATCTGAAGCATTGGGTTGGGCCAAGTTTCTTGCGCAGTGGTTCCACTGTAATTTTCATGTAGCAGATTTCTTCTACCTTGTAGATTTCCTTATTGTTGTCTGTTTTGGAGAGATACAATAAGAATAAATAAAAATAAAGGCAATTTCTTATTTTTCCGTTTTGTTGTTTGTCATATTAAAGCATTCTTGAAAGTGGGTATTGTAATTTTTGAGATCCTTTATGATTTTAATTCCCCTGATGACTACTCTTAAAAATTTCTAGTTAGGTAGTTGGTAGGGGTAACTCTGTAAATTATTCTGGTCGATGAATCGGTTGATTGTGTGGTAGGCTTTTGGAGTAGAAGATTAGATTTTTAGGCTAGATCTGGTTAGTTTTGCCCTGAGCTTAATTCCAGTGAGGTTTTTCAAGTTCTTTAATTAGTTTCGAAATGTTTGAAGGGTTATCAATAGTGATTGGAGGTACTTTAATTTTCTTGGTTTGATCTAAATTTGATACTTGGGATTGGTTTCGAATTTTTCAGGGAGTGGAGGTTGAAAGTTGATTTGAGTTAGAAGGTTGATGGGAAGCCGATAGTGGTGTGGTTTGCATTTCCTCGTCTGATGAAGAGAGGTCTTGAAATTTGTTTTTTAATTCGGTTGTTCCTTCAATTTTTTTGTCTTTTAGATTGATGGGGTTTTAGATTCCCCATGCTTGGGAGACTTCTTTAAAAAAAGGAAACTCCTGAGGTAATTTCGTTGGTTTTAAGTGAATGGAATTTACATCTTCCTTCTTCGAGTAAGTTATTTAACTGTTCAAAGAGCTCGCTTTTATCATGGGGGCTATTGAATTTAATATTATCTAATTGATTTAGTTTTTCATAAAAAAAATGCATATTTTGAATATGTCAGAAGAGAACTTGGTGGTCTCTACTTCCATATAAATTGCATCCAAGTTTAACATTTTAATAAAGAAATAAAACAACTCACCTGTGTTAGACTTCGCTTCTTCCAGAGACTGGATGGAGGCATCGTCGTTGTCCGTGTCCATTTTCGTTGTATCCTGGGTGCAGGGCACCTTAAATCAGAATCAAATCACAACCACACAATGGTTTGATTCGAAGTTGAAAAACAAATTATACTCAGAATATGTTTTCCAATTGAGAGGTCTGAGTTAACTTTTTTTCCCTCAAAAGTCAGTACGGTTTATCCCTATCGTCCTCCCAAGAAGTTACGAAAGTTTAAATCATACGTAAATCATCTTACTAGAAGGCTGAATTGATATCTGATGGAGAATAATTACACACGCGTATCAGTTGGCGTCCGAGACCAGAATTGAATCATCATTAGTTGTGACTTATCAGTAGGTATTTGAGTTAGATATCCAGAGGCGAGCTTGCATCGGGAAATATTATATAACCAGTAGTTCTAAGCTGTGCCCTCAGTCACCACTACGACGACCTGGTCACCATTCACAATGCTTTTTCGCAGCTGTGGGAGATCGTTTTTCTACCCCAACAAAGAGGTCCTTTGAAATTGTGGAACGGTGGTGATTCGAACTTCTAATTTTTGGAGCAGAAGCAAACTTTTCCTTTCGTTCTTGGTAACGTCTTACACAGCCAAGCTGAAAAGGAATTCCTTATCGCGTCAGTCATCGAACACTTTGTTCTTATCGTTGTTGAAGGGAGTCGCTGCAATTCCTTTTGAAATTATTTTGGGACCGAAATAAATTTTAAATAATAAAAATAATACTTATATACAGTTTTTTTACATTATTTCTATTTTACATTTATAATGATTTTCTGGATTTTTTCTTTTATTTTTAATTGAGCCATTTTTAATGTAAAATCAAACAAAAACTATTCAAGGTTTGGTGTTTCCATTAAGAAATTGAAAATTCATCAACTATAGATGAAATCTGATGTAATGATACAAACACTTGAATCATTTTATTTGTCACAAGCAATGGATAGTTTTGTTATAGCAATTTTTGATCATTTTAAATTCATTTCCTGATATGCTAGCGGATATAAAACAAAACAGTTGGGAGCTTTTAAAATGCAATGAAATATTTAATGAACTTTTCAGAAACTGCTTTTTAGCATTATCGCTTTCATGACAGTTTTTTTTTTTCTTTTTTACTGCAAAATTCAAAAATACATTGATATGTGAAAGTGGTCTCAATAAAAAATCGAAATGGAAAAATAGTTTGAGTTAAAAATATCCCTATTTTTTTAATTACAATACTCTGTTGAAAGGAATGACATATGAATCACTCTTCCTCTCATTAACAAAAGAAGAAGAGCAAAACATATATTGAAGTCATATGTAAATATAAAACTGAAATAATGATAATTTTTCAAAAAAGAGAAATTTCCTTCATTTTCAAAGCATTCACCGAGGAAAATATTCAATTGAAAGAAAAATTGTGGTTTAGTTTGAAAATTCATGTTTATAAACTAAAAGTATGGTTCCTTTTTTTAATTATCATTGATATTCAGATCCTATTTACGATTTAATGAGATTGTTATTGCTTATTATAGTCGCCCTGAGAAGCTACACAACGGATGTTGGTGACTTCTCATAATTTTGAAGCTCTGTCAAAAAAAACGGACGATAATTGAGATGGTACCTCCTTCTCTAAACTTCCACACCACCCAAACTGGTAAACATAGAACTTCGACCAGATTTAACGTGCTTTAGTTTAGTTTAGTTTTTATTAACGTCGCACTAGAAGCAACACGAGGGCTATTGGCGACGGACCTCGTAATTTTGAACCACGGTCAAGTGACGAGGACGACACCTGAGCTGGCACCCCCCTCTCCTAACATCCACACCACGCCAACGGGAGGACTTTGGGCCCCGAACAGATTTAACGTGCATCAGCCCCGGCTACACGGCGGGTCTTTGGTGGCCAAGGATCGAACCCGCGACTGAACGAAAACCGCCAGCCGCTATCCACGACCTTGACCACTAGGCTACCGCGGCCCCCAGATTTAACGTGCATCAGTCCCTTTAGCCGGTGGAAATTAAATAGCAAAAAGGCTGGAAACCCCAATTTCGAAGAACACAACGCAGTCCGTGACCGTGATCACCAGATTCTATCGGTACTATACAACTTAATGAAAATAAATATCCTTTAGTTGATATTTTCATTCAGATGCTTAAAGCTCATGGATGTAAATTATTTAAGTCCTTTTAGATTACTTTAAACTAATTTTTTAAAAGACTCTTAGTGAACAGGTGTATGATTACTTTCTTCCTCTCTTCCTTTTTAGCGCCTATACTGTTTGATCAAATATGATCAGTAAATAAATTGACAACGAACAAATAATGAAATGTAAGTGTGAAATGAAAGCGTCAAAATAAATGAGTTTTTAACGGTTGAAATGTGGTTTTAGATCAATTAAATTACTGATGCATTCCCTAATAAGAATTCAGATTCAGTAAATATATTTATCCTAACAAAGCCCTGAGTGCTAACATGTTATATTACATGAACTAATATACATTATGCAATTCATTTATTTTATTCTAAAAATAAATATTTTTCGAATTCAATAATATACAGGCAAAGTTTGAATTTAATAAAAAATTGACTTGTTATATTATATTCAAGATTTCTATAATGACATCTAACGTTATATTTATTTATAATTATATTTTATCTATTATTTTATTTAAATGTGGTTAAACAAATATTTGACATAACATAATCAAATTTTGCTCTTGCGCCATAAACCTCAATGTTAACTCACTCATTAATTTTGCGAACAGGAAGGAAAACAGATTCTTATATATAAATCCAAAATCCTCTTAATTCAAGATTTTTTTTTAATTTCGTCTTACAATCAACTCAGTTACTTTTTAAACAAAACTTTTCTGCGTGTAAAAAACAACAAGTCTAAGTATTGCGACACATTTTCGTTAACTAGTACATTATTGCCATTAAAACTTCTATTTTGGTTTCTACTAATTAGAATAATTTCAAGAATTCGAGAACTTAGCCATGTAAGACTCTCGTAATTAGTTAGAAAAGAATCAAGAGTTTAGTATCTAACTATTTTCATTCAAAGTTTGTCGAGAGTTAATTTTTTATATTATTGTATAAACACCTCTCTCATACAAAACTATGCAAATATTCCAGTAAATGTATTTCGAAATTCAATTTTTGGTAATTGAGTTAATAGATGTGCTAGGAGATATCGAGAAGATTTATTCATTGCAAAGAAATAATCGAGATATCAGGATAAAATTTATTCAGCGTTTTAACCGATCCTTATGTACATAACATTGTACATTGCATCTATTATGTTAATTTGTTTGGCTTCAGGAAGTCGAAGATTGAAGAAACTCGCAATATAGTAAAGTTTTAATTATCACTAAAAGTTATCTAGATGATGAAGTTTATTTTTTATTTAATATTTTTTAGACTTATTAGCATATTAGTTACCATCTAGAGTTATATATTCCTCCCAGCATTTCTTGACTTTTCGAAAGCCTTCATTGTAGAACTGAAAAAATTGAACAGTATCTTCTCCCTGCTGTGGATTATTTTAATCCATGGCTTCTTGAAACACAATTAATCAACAATAATAGCTGTAATTTACAACAGTATGAACATAAAGATCAACTGATGTAGATGCATATAGATACATGAAGAGGCATATAGAGAACGCAATAATCACTTCTTTTCACAAACAATTAACAGACCAAGTGTTTTAACTTGAGTGCAGAGTTCTGGCTATCAAAGTTGTATTCCTCTACCGTAGCTGAAACGTTTTTCAACAATAATGGGTTATTCCAACTCCACTTGTGGAGTTCCATTCCACCTGACTTTAATAAATGGATTAATTGGCTTTGAAATTCAATGGCGGTAGATAAGTGTTCAGCACCACTTAGAATGTCGTCTACATAAAAGTTTCTGTCTGCTGCTGCACCTAACGGAAAGTTCTTTCGTTCATTATTGCATAGCTATTGCAACACTCATGTCGCAAGATATGGTGCACACTTGGTCCCATAGGTAACAATGAGTAATTTAAAAACGTGTATTTTTGCATGATTATGATGTTTCCATACACTGCAAATCACACTGATCGGGACTGATCTTAATTTGTCGGTACATCTTTTTTAATGTCTGGCGTAAAAACTGTAGTATGTTTCCGAAACAGCAATAAAATAGAAATAAGTCATCTAGAACAACAAATCCTGCATACAAATTATCATTAAGTGATCGTTCCAGACGATGTTGCTTCTCAAGCATTAAAAACAACGTATAATTTCGTAGTACTATTCTCCGGTTTATAAACGTCATGATGAGGCATAATGTATTTTGAATTTCAGTTAGTTGCCTACATATGGCCTAGAATCTCATACTCGGTTAAGAATTCCCTGTACAATTTCAAATACTCAGTTTCTCTTCTCAAACGTTGCCAAAGTATTTTCACTATTTTTTCAATTCAGTCTTTTAACTGCGATGCCCTTCGACTCACCTAAACACGGGGGTTCATCTTTTAAAGGCATTTTAACGATATAGCGTCTTTCCTCATTCCTGAAATGAGTTTTTATGAAATGATCTTCACAAATTAGGCTCTCGTTATTTTCTACCCTTTCTATCTCGACATTTTCAATTTCCCCAAACCTCCTCAAAGTTGTGTTTAAGTTTTCCGTAATTAACCCACAATTAACAGAAGTTTCGTTTTCTATTGGAATACTCCCAGTAGCAGTGAAGCTAAACACTGATTTTGCAAAATTATATCTGTACCAGGGGGCCTTATCTGACCAAATGTTAAAAGTTACAAAATATCCACTACACCTAATTTATTGAAAGTGACGTCTGCTAGTTTTAAATTATCTAACTCAAACGTATTAATATGGTACCGCGCTTCGGGGTTCATGTTGAGTGAGAGTCGATGAAACAATCTCTTAACAATCTCAAGACTTTTATTCGTAGCAATTTCTACAAGACGCAGAAAATTACAGCTGTAGATATCACAATTGCACAGCTCTACTTCAGCTAATTTCACAGGAAACAGCTTCCAAATGCAAAAGTCTCTAATATCTCAGACAGATAACTAACAGCTGCTATGCACTCGACTAGCAATAAAAATAATTATGACCGTCTTCTTCACTACTTCCCGCCTATCGTGAAAATCTAATTTCGCCAAGGTTCTAGAAAGTTCTAGGCTATCTCGCTTAATATTGGTCCTAGAGCTTCGATGATGGAACTTTCCAGAAACATCTACTTTTCGCCAAGTCTCGCCAAGTGATTGCCAATAATCCCGCCAAAAGGTTGCTAAGTCGCCAAATCCCTAGAAATGCCGTTTTTTTTGTCTTAACATTGCATGTGCGAATTTTGCCCAAACTCTGAGTATTTCCGATCTGTCTGAGATATTTTAAGACAAATACAAATAATATTTACAAATTTGTAACAATATCAAATTGTTTAGCAGGTGTGTAATCCATAATATTCGAAACTATCAAAAGCTTTACTCCTTTTTCGAATGTTCCACTTAGATTCGCAATTCTTGTTTTTAAAACAGAATTTATAACAGATGAACACTCATTCAAACTTGAAACTACTATATTTATTTCTTCTTTCTTTAAATTAAGTTTATCAGCGCAGTGATTTGAAATAAAACATGACTGACTTTCGCAATCTAGCAAGGCACGTACTTCATAAAACATCCTGAAGTTATCCGCGATCATTAATTTTGCTGTACTCAGCAAAATCAATTGAGATTTATTAGTAATAACACTTGATGTGTAAAAACGAGCGATTCTCTATTCTCCGAGAGCGAACGATCACCTGATCTTGGATTATTAGGAACAAATTCATTAGACTTTGGGTCTAACCCCACCGCAGCCCCAGAAAGTGCGATTGTGTTCTGGGTTTTTCCCTCATGCATTAGACCTTCCTTAAATTTTTTCTCAATGTGTAAATATGTGTAATGTCGCTTTTTGCAAATGGAACAGTTTGACTTAGAATACCAGTTATTGACCTTATGGTAATTGAGACAGTTGAAACATAATTGATTATTTTTCACGACCTCAATTCTTTCACTAACATGCATTTAAAAAAAAATGGAGAATAATTAATATAATGATTCCCCTTCGATTTGCAAATAATACATTTCGAGGCTTAAACTTCTGACATAAACGATTTGGAAATTTTTTGTGAACTGTATTCATTTCGATATTTTGGCGAATTCTTTCTAAACTGAGGGTTTGAAGTCACATTAATTTCGGAATTACCCTTATTTTTGGATGGTAAATAAATATAACAGCATCTCGATTACTTTCGTGGTACAAACTAGGATTCGCCCTGCTTTACGCCTGTGTATTTTTGATGTTTACGATCCAATGAGTTAAATATTTTGTCAGAAACCATTAATGCACTCACTCCCTTGAAATCGCTTACTTATCTTAATTGGCAATAATATTCAAAAGCTGCGCTCAATCTCGACGCAAACTTAATGCAGCTTTCGTTTGGAAGTTTTTGTATCCTACGAAAAATATTTATTACCTCTTGTGGAGTGGATTGAATTTCCTTCAACACAATTTCTTAAAGTTTGTCATAATTACTTTGGTCATCCTCACTCAAATATACCATTGAATTAGTAGCCTTTTCACCTAAGATATTTAATAAAATTTCTGATTTAAATTCATCCGAAACATTTTTTTTTTTTGTTTTGAAAGTTCTCTCAAGTGATGAGAAAAAAAAGATTACACGACTCTACGCGTGAAGGAACCGGAATGATTAATGTTTTAATACTTTTAATTAAATTTTCTAAATTGTAATTTGATTACTCAGAATCGCTATATGTTGCTGCTTCCCTTTTTACACGATGTTTCTTTTTCAAAATTAGCGAGTTCTAATTGCTTTTCTAACAGAGCTAGTTTAATTTTAACTAATTCTAATTTTGCTTCACCGTCTACTCTCTCCTGCGCATCACGTTTCTTCGTTGTCTATTTTCTTCTGAATAACTGATTCAACAACAGAATCAACAACTTCATAATTGGTCTTGTAAACATCACTTTGCTCAATTTTCTTTTCTCAATTTTGCTCAATTTTTTGTTCTTAAATGGACGACTTAAGCACTCTTAGGAATATTTATATCAAGTTCTTCAGTGACCTCAATTTATTCACTCTTTTACAAAATTATAATTGTGAAGAGAACCTGCGCATTTAAGAACGAAAATTATTAAAAAGGAAAGTATATTCTCAAAACCAAAAGTACATTTACAAAAAAACCAAAGTAAAAGCATTGTTTCAATATTACCTAAGCCGAAAATTACTCACATTTACCTCTTGGAACCAATTCTGAAACAACCCCTGTCCGATCTACTTGACCATTAATAGATGCATGTAGACACATTAAGAGGCATATAGAACGTAATGATCACTTCTTTTCACAAACAATATTTATTGGTGGATGGCCTTCCGTCCTACTCCTCGTTTCAGCGTTCTCTCTCTCTCTCATACAAATAAAAAACATGAAACTCTTTCGACATAAGAAACCGCTATCTAGTAGCATGTACAACTGATATACAAAAAAAAATTATCCTCACATTTTGGTTATTTCATTATTATAATTAAAACTTCGCGATACCCTGTCGTATTATTACAAATATCAAAAACTTCCAAATAAAGGATTACAGAAAGTTATACGTAATGAATCGATAATTTTATCACTTCATGATAATATTTTTAGAGCAACTCTAATCCAATTTTAATAATGAATCAAACTGCAGTAAAATGTAGAGACTTTTCAAGTTAGTCAAATTAAATACTTTAAATTCAGGATTTTCGATGCTGTATTAGTATTTACTTATAAACTTTTGGTCTTGAAATAATGATCTAACTCTTTTTCAGAATCTATAATCAATGTAAATTAGAGAATTATAAAATATATATCAATGCATTTTATAAATTTATAATGGAATAGAATTTATCGGATGCTATTAGAAATTACAGTTTTAAAATACAATAAGAAGTCTAATTTGATATAAGTTTCACAAAGCAATCCTTAATTTAATTAACGTGTAAATATAGAAAACAATCTATAATGTAATGTATTGTCGTGTAGAACTGCATTTAATCTATAATTTAATAAACTATCGTGCAGAATACCATGCTATCTTTCACTTAATATACTTTCATGTAAAAACCCATAAGGATTTAATGGTTATCTTATTAAATAGAAACAGAGCGTATAAATGTGTCACATAAGGCATAATCATGTTAAGAACGTCAAAATGATAATTGCAGTTTAGTCTGAAAATACCTCAACTAATTGCGCAGTCTTCCTTCCTCTAATGCATTTACAACATCAAAGTATTCGCCATCTGTAAAGGAGCCTCAACTTAACACAAGAATAGTTACAGAATACTCTACTAAATATTTGTCCTCAGTCTCAAGAATTCCATGATAACTTCAACACACACACAACTTACTTTAAAATGTGGAGATCTAACTTGCAATTGGGATAACGATCGTGATGTAAGAATAAAGCTATTATATAATTCAGTAGTTTAACATTGCATTTATCTTAATTCATGAATTAGATTTAATTTTAATGCTTATCTTTCGTGAATAGAAGAAAATGGTGCCAAATTTTGTCACTTTATAAGGGAGTAATAACTTCAACCTTTTGCAACGTATTAACGTCTTTTAGCACATTTCAAAAACAAGCTAATCTTTAGTGCCATTCGGAGCAATTTACTTTCCTTTACCATGGGTGAGGGCTTCAACAGCATTTCACCGCATTCATACATATTGTAAATGAGTAGTTTTGTTTTCAATAGAAGGTACCGTAAAATATGTTTTACAAATTAGTATTCATCAGTATGAAACATGATAACAGACTTTAATTAAGAACATACCTCACAAAATGCAATAAAATATATTTCACTAAATATTCTGTACGTTTGTTAGCCTTTGAAATATGAAAACAAGTTAAGTCAGACGATTCCAGTAAAATTTCGACCAGATGAATGTGGAAACGATGGAAAGTTATAAAAACGTAGTACTCGTTCATTAAAAGGTTGATTGCATATAATTGTTAGATCTATTGCTAACGATTATATAAAAATGCAACTGCAATGAAACATTGTTATATGTTTTCATATCAGAATTCTTTTTGAATGAAAAAATGCAGCAATTTATTCTTATTCAAGAAAATAGTCCATCTGTTTTCAAATGACCTTTCTTGCCTGAATAGAAAATATCCTGAGAGAAAATATTTTAAAACGAGCCAAGGTTCTTGTTAAAATTGTATCAGTAAAGTTTTTTTATGTAAGAATTGATTGAATTTTCAACCTAGTTAATAATTATGGAATTTCCGATGAAAATCTTAGAATGTCAATTTCTATCTTGTGTGTAAGTTACAGTAAGTAATAGCTTAAATAGTGATGTGTGGAGAATTAAATAGTGATGTGTGGAGAATTAAATAGTGATGTGTGTGTGTTCCTATATACTTCTAATTCCGAATAGTATTTTGGAGTATCTAAATTAAAATGTCATGCTCTTTGAAGATTTTGAATGAAATAATTAGCCCTCAGTCAAAATTTTGATCTGTTCTCACTTTTTAGTAGCTAAGAGGCTTTTAATTTTAGCAATAAATATTTTGTTTATGAAAAGTACAAAATTCGACTTGAGGCGGCCTTTTTCATCAACGATGACAGAAGTTAAAAGGCCTTAATGACTGGACTGATGAGAAATTGATTTTGACTTAATTGATGAAAGCATTGGAAAAAATAACTGGACAAATCTTCTTCAGGACCAAAGATTGATGGTTCGGAACGCCATCTGTATTGAAAGTCAAACAACCTCATCCTCCGACTCGATACGGAAAACACTGCACCTGCTGAAGTGGTGATCCAGGACATGATCACTAGATGGCAACATGGCCTAGAACTAAAAATTGCAAAATTTGCTACCGATGCAAAAATTTCCCATTGTGATCCTAACTAAGTTAATCTCATATAAATCACAATTGATATATCGTCAAAGGCGCACCTGTCAAACAGACCAGTTAACTTAATTAGAGGCTGCCGATGAAGTCACACAGAAAATGTCCAGAAACGAAACTTAATGTAACAGGTAGGGGACTAGGTCAATGATATTAATAGCTGGAAAAATAACCTTCTGTAAGAATATTGTTCAGAATGCTACCCTTCGTATCATTATGGGGATACTGCAAGGGGAGTATGAGGTAGTCCGCTTCAATATTGACGACAGAAAATAAAACGCCTTAAAACTAGCCCGACGACGAATCCCTTTTGGTCAAGTTGATAAGAGCACTACAAAATACGGCCAGATAATGTTTCTTCGGACCCAAAGATTAAAGATTCCAATCGCCCCGGGTTTTAGGATCAACCGACTTCAGCCACCGATGTGGTGGGGAAAAACATCGCTCCCGCCTAAAACTTAAGAAAAAATAAATAATTATGAAAATTAGATTTCAAATTTAAGAGATTCTGACATTATTATGATGTTTTCTTTTATTGTAATCTTTTTAAAATTTGCGAACATCAAAATCTATTTGCGAACAATATTTCTTATGTAATAGGTTTCCAAAACAATGTAATTACCTGTTCAAAGGTCTAAGTACATTATATAAAACTTAAAGAAATCATATTAATAATTAAATAACAATAAATTTTCTTCAAAAATTTGAAATAAATACAAATAAGTTAATCATATTGAAAACTGTACGTATTTTCTTTAGAATTACCAATGAATATAGAATATTTAAAGAGTTTCATTGAAATTAGTAATGAATTTAACTCGAATGTAATTTCTCAATGGGGTCTTAAATATTAGAACAACAATTTTTCAAAGTCTAAATGACATGCTTATATACGATTTCAAAAAAAAAAAAAAAAAAAAATGTAGTATATTTTTCTCACAAAGAATATTTTACAATAAAATTTATTTTATTGATTGTCATTTGATTGTCTACTGATTGCTATTGTATCGGTTATACAAAAAAAAATACACATTTATAATTTTAGGTTTCTATGAGTCGAATAAACTTTAAAATCCAAAAACAAAATAAGATTCCTATTCAATCTTTGTTTTAAATAAATACTTTGAAATAAAAATCAAATATATACCTTCTAAAAATACGCATAATAAATATTAAAGAAATTGTTAATTTTTCCCTAATAATATTGAATATAAACAATATGATAAATGCAAATAACAAAAAAATACAGAAAAAAATTTATTCAAAGCACAGCTTTAGGAACATCTGAAGCAATTTGTTTATTCCCCAGAGAATATTGTTTGTTTTGTTTTGATGAATTGTGAATGATTAAAAAGATTAAATACTTAAACTTTATTTTTTTTCAGAATTATTATTTAATTATCTAGCAAAGAACTGTTGAAAAGAATCAAGTACAAAAATAATCACATATCGGTACAAAAAATGTGCCAGTGTTTCTTACGAAATATTATTTTTTCCCCAATGCAGAACCAGTTTTGTGAAAAACTAGAAATGGAACGATCTTTTAAAACATGAAATTGTTACGAAAACTTATTCATAAATGTATAAAATAGAGACAAAATTTGTATCTTATTTTTTTAAAAAAAAAAAAAAAAACTACTCTGAAAAGAAAAGTCTGCATTTAATTCCGAGCGGACACATTTCCGTTATTAAAAAGCGGTATAAAATACACTCTACCTAAAAATATGTCACCGTTAACAAACAATATAAGCTAACGGTTAAAATCTTATTACTTTCCTAGTCTTTGACATCAGACGATATTAGAAATTTTTATCAAGTTTTTTCACGCGTCATTTCAGAAACATATTATCAATATGCATTGAAAACTCCCATATTGTTGTCACATATTTAAATTTTTTCTGTTCACTTTATGAGTTTTGCTGTTGAAATCCAGTTTTCCATAAATCTTTCAGCTCAGATGAATTTTTTTTTCTCGCCTTAGGTCCGATTTTTTTTCTTTTTTTTAGAATTCATGATTTTAATGAAATATTTCTTGTGACACATTTACTCAAAATGATTGTTATTCAATCACTTCCTCAAGTGCAAGTTTTTAGTATAGATTCTTCTCGTGGTACATTGCATTTGCTAACATCTGCGTAAATTATTTTTCTTAAAATATATTTCATTTCATTATTTATCGTTTGCTTTAATTTTAATATTTACTACAATATTATAGATATTATTAATTTATTGTGTCTACTGCAGCTATTTATTATTCTCCTTAAAATTAAAGGTAACCGAAATTTTGTAGATAGTTTTAGTAATTTATTTAATATAATAATTTATCGTTTGCTTTAATTGTTTTTATATCGGAGCAGAATAATACTTTTTTACAGTGGATCATTTTTTGTTTATATCTGAGTGGAAAAAAATATATCTGGGCTCTCTTTTTTCTTTTCAAGTACAGTCTTTTTACC
Source organism: Nephila pilipes (assembly GCA_019974015.1). NCBI lineage: Eukaryota > Metazoa > Arthropoda > Arachnida > Araneae > Nephilidae > Nephila > Nephila pilipes. The sequence continues at coordinate 229,351 of BMAW01004494.1, read as the reverse complement.
GGACAAACTAGCGTGTTTAAAGATTCGAATTAAATTTGTAGCAACGATTGTTGTCGTTATTAGTCTCCATAAATCAGCAAAGCTAGAATAGACCCACAACATTATACACTCAAAGAATATTCAAAATTAATATTGGATTGGGGAGAAAATCCTATTATTAAGGATTATGATTTTTTTTATTGATTTATTGTTTTTACATCACACTCGGAATAATTCAAAGGATATTGGTGATGGCCCTCATGAATGTGAACTTAGAACAAACGACAAGGATAGTACCAGAGCTGGTACATCCGTCTCCAAAACCCTACACCGCGCCAATGGAAGGACATGAAATTTCTAAACAGATGTAACGTGCATCAGTCCATCTACAAAGAGGGTCTTTAATGGCGAAATGGCTCAAAATCAAGATTCGACAAAAGCAACACTGGCCGTGAGTTTATAACCGTGCTAACTTGGCTTCCACTTTTACCAAGGGAATGGTCAGAAGATGCTTAGAAAATGCAACAGTGCAGGTTAGAACAGATTTAGTTCCATTGGAGAAGGTTAGAGACCAAAGATGCCCATTGAAATAGTCAGAGACGTCAGAGAGGCTGGTAAATCATTTAACTCACGTGTACCCATGTTATCCAACGTGCATGCAACGAGCTCAATTTTGGATCCCAAAAATACAAAGTTTAAAGATTTTACAAGACTGGAGCTTCTTCAAACAATAAGCAATTGTAAGACAGCCTCATAAATAACTAAGTCATTTGGACAACTAAAAATTGTGTCAAAAATAATCGGACTCATCTATCTACAGACAAAACGTGTGAGGGTCAAGATTGAAAGGTACATGTCGGGATCACATTACTTTTCTTCTTTCAGTTCCTGCACTATAATCTAAAATAAGACTAATAAGTGGGATATTAATATTTCTCTACGAATATGACGTAGCTAATCATACTTAAATATATTCTGTGAACTTAAATATATTCTGTATGAAAAACAACAGCGCACTGAGAAGTTGTCCAATGGTGACAAAAATTGGCGGATAGGACAATTATGTATAGAATAAAAAATAATTAAAATTTCAGAATAATTGAAAGATTTATTTCAGAGTTACATAGTTACAAAGTAACGAGCTCAATAAGGCGTTGACCCACCTCTAGCCTGGATGCAAGCAACCACACGACCTGGCATAGAGTGATAAAGCTCCCCGGTGGTCTTTGTGTGCTATTTCTTGCCAAATTTGTTCCTATTGTCGGGCCAGGTCATCAACATTTCTTAGAAGATGCAATCGCTTTCCCATCATATCCCGGACATGCTCGATTTGAGAGAGATCTGGTGGGCCAAAAAAGTGTTTTACAGGCTGTAAGACAGTTTATAGCAACACGTGCCATATATGGTCTGGTATTATCTTGCTGAAATAATAAGGTCAAGTTACTGCAAAACGAACGGTAGCTAAACAGGTTTCAGAATTTCGTTTACGTACCGCTGTGCTGTAAGTGTGCCTCTAATGAAATCCAAAGGGGCACTCCAGCCCTTCTGGTTGATGGCCTATGTGACGTGCAATAGCGAAACCAAGATCGACACGCTACCCTGGGCGTCTTTGATGATCCTCAGGACACAGTTGGAAGAGGAATTCGTCGCTATACACTATACGTCGCCAGTCAGCATCGATCCTACCTGATAGAGCCATGCACCATTGTAATCTGGTTCGACAGTGCGCAGGCGTGAGTGGCAGTGTACGTAGTGGTCGATACAAACGTATATTTTGCTCTATGAGCCGTCTGTGAATGATCATGGGGGACACTCATATGAAGGTCGTTTATCTGATGATTTTTATCGATGAATCAAGAGCTGTGACAGATGATTTGACCACCACTCTGTCCTTCCGATTTGCTACGGCCCTAGGTTGACCGGTACCATCCTGACGCTGAAATCTGCCATTCTCCATCTATTATTGCTAGTGTCTTCTAATCGCTGTACCAATTTTTCCCATATGACGAGTGATTCTCCGATTTAAGCCACATTCCTCTTTTAATCCAATAAGATGAACTATTTCAAAATCTGACAGTTGCTCATAATGAGCTCGAATCCTGCGACGAGGCATTTTTTAGTCGTTCAAAGTTATCCTAAATCGCCAAGCAACAGAAAATTTGACCATCCGATTGAGAATTTCTTCTTTTATACATCTGCTGAGTGCACAGTTCCGATGCGTTGTAGTTCCCGCTATTCCTTCATTGGGCACCGAATTTTTATAATATGCAAGTTCTGTCCAAATGCATTTGCATACGAAATTTCATTACAATCGGGCTACTCCTCTTTGGTACGTCGGGTTATTTTTTTTTTTTTTTGTTACAGAGTGTATATATTCTAGGAGGGTGAGGCCCTTCTACCTTTTAGCAGTAGATGGTCAATGTGCTTAATGCTAGTTATTTCAAAATCTTATACAAAGCCTTAGTATTTTGAGTACTTTTCCACTGTAAGAGGCTAATAACTCATGGAAACGGTGAGCCAAAGATTATGCAATTTTTAAGGACTGCCAAGAAACCAACAACAGTTTTGAAAGTATTAAAACTCAGTTAATGATTCTTAGCTAATTTTAAACATCATTAAGGATTAAATTAAGATCAGTTTACAGTCTATCTAGATCAGTACCTGAATGCTTGAGGGCAATATAATTTTCAATCAATCCCATTTAGTATGCCCTGGAAAGGACTTTTTCAACCCCAAACAGGTCAAAAAAAAGGGATCCAAGGCTGAGCCTTGACAGACTTCCTGATTTAATTTAGATTCATGCGACAAGTAACTATTAATCCTTAATCTCTTAACTCTGCATTTTAAAGAATATATACTCAAAACAATATTTTCCCCAAATTCCAAAAGTATCATAGAGTTTGACGATAGAGAGACGATATCATAGAAATGTTTTCATAGTCAATCAAAAGCCTTATGTACACCTAAGAAAGCAGCCGCTATGTAATTAATAGGTTTCCTGTAGTCGGCGTCTGTAATCTCTAGACTTAAGTAAAGCACTTGATCTGTCGAGCTGTTACCTTCTGTAAAATTAAACTTCTTCGTAAAATGTTATGAGGATTCAGATAAAAGCTAAGTTTTTAAAATCATTATCTTCAATTCGTAGAATAAATAAAGTCAATGTAAAGGGTTTATTACTTTTATATGAGATGACGTCTTTATAAGTTTTCCTTATAATTAGGAATATTAGTCGACCTTTCCCAACCTCGCTGAAGCCATATCAAATTCTTAAGTACATTTATGATGCCATTACTCCTCTCCCTCTGGTCGAGTCCAGCTGACCACCTCCCCGTTGCGAAGGGAGTATTTTGATTGGAATCGCGACGTATTTCGGAAGTGTATGTTTTTTGTGTGGATACCCAAGGCATAAAACTCATTTCTTTTGGCCCACTTAATGTTTGCAGCAGTGGTGTAGCTAGGAGTTTCAGCGCTCGATGACAACTGAAGGTTTCGTGCCTTTTCCTGTTTGACAAAATGGTATGAGAAAGGAAAATTTTAAAAGTGTACTTATAATTGTAATATTATAAGAAAGACAATTCCATGTATTATTTAAATTTTTAAAGTTCTCTTTCACGCACATTATTTTCATGATTTCGTTAACTTTATAAAGATAGAAATAAGTAAATTAATTAAAAAAATAATGGTAGTTCTAAATCATGTTTATTCTGAAATATTATTCAAATATAACATTTCAATAAACGTAAGCATTAAATTGAATATAATAATATAAAAATCAGGAAAATGCCTTTGAGAAAAAATGATTTAGACTTTGCTGCTGCAGATTTATTCAACTAAGCATAAATAAACAAATCACTTATAATACAGAAACCGAAAGGTACACTAATACCTATTTATTACGCGATTTGTTTAATAATGTCAATAAAGTATCTGGATGCAGTAAAACATGTTAGAGTAGTGGAGAGTATTAATTATTATATGTTGGGTGCATAGAAATAATGTGGATTTCCAAATAAGAAATAAACTTATAATTCACAGGACTAATATATCTCATTAGTGATGGAGAGATGGACTGGGTTTGTGAAGGGTTTTTTTCTGTTTAATGATTTCATTTAAGAATAAAAAAAGTATTTCATTCTAAAATTTTGTAACATGAGTTTGGCTTCCACTGAAGAAAGATGCCTCCCCTTCCTTGCCTTGTCAAAACATTACTATTTGGATAGATATGTAATACTATAGAGTGAAAAGTCGAAACAATGCTGCTAAGGAAAAAAGTGCAATGTTAAACTTAATTTAATTCATTTATCATCCAATAATTTTGAAAACATATTATTCCACACTGTAGTTTAAAAGTTTTTTCTTTACATACTTATTTATGTAACAAACGGTTTTTAATTATCGATGTGTAGTTTTATTAACCATGGAGACATTTCTCGTTTTCATATATATCTAAAAATATACATACATTAACTAAACAAATGTGAAATGTTTTTAACAATACCTGATATTGACCTCTAATATTTTATTGGAGTCAAAATAAAAATAATAAACTTGAGTTTTGTTCAATCACAGCACTTATTGGAATTGAATTCTAGATATTTCTGTTAATAACAATTATGAACGACATTTCTTATTATTTCGAAAAGAAAAAGAATATCATCCGCAAGTAAAAATTACAGAATGAACGATTTTGATGCAATTTTTAACTCGAATTAATTGCCGTATTAATATCCTGTTAAATTTTAAATGTGCCTTCTTTGAAACTGCAATATATTTATTCTGCAATACATTTATTCTGAACAAGTAACGATACTTCATGATATTGTTAACTACACAGATTGTCACGGATAATTCACTACGACTATAATCATACATTCATTAAAACTGCAAAATCTTTCAGAACAGTTAAATATATTTCATTAAATATTACTAACTACCTAAATTATTCCGAATAATTCACTAAAATTCTAATTATTCATTAGTTAAAACTGCTGATATTTGTTTATATATTAGCGTCTCAATGAGAAGCATCGAAAGAGCTATTGGTAACGAGCCTCATAACATTAAATATTGGTCAAGTGATGAGGATGACTTTTCCACTAGCCTTTTCCTACCCGAATTTCCACTTCTCACCATGGGGGAACTTGGGGAATACACAGTACTAATTTACATCATTGTAATATACAAACACGGCTGATCTTTAATAGCACCAAATATCGAACCTACGACATAATCGAATTTTATTTCGAAGTAAGCAACGCCGACTGCGAGTTCAATCATGGCGACTAGGCTACCGCGATCTGAATAAAATCGCAATATATCTCAGAACGACTAACGATAAGTTATTACATATTAATTATCAGATAATCTCGAGTAATTCAGTAATTCTGGCATCTTTCTCTCACACTCATAAACTCCTAATGATATTATACTCTACAAGAATATATACATTATTATATACATTATCGCGAAATACAAAAAAAAAAATTAGTTTGGTTCCAAAGCGATATTAAATTACGTACTACGCAGAGATAGACCAGGCACAAACAAGATTATCTCACTAACTGTTATAGGGGTGCATGGATGTGTTTTGTTTTCTTATGATGCTGCAAATGTGAATGTGAAGTACATTAGTCTAAATATTACCAAATGACTGCAGATGGCCCACAAATTCTCCAAAAATGATATTTACCGCTGATTGTTGCTTATGTGACGATCAGAGATGCAACAGACGTAATATCTTTGTGTGTATCTTTCTAAGAGGGAAAAAATTTTTATCCGCAGACAAAATAGAGGGCATCAAACTGCTTTTCATTGGGTTTATTTTTTTTTCTATATATAATCTATCTTATCTTGTTGTATTCTTATTTGTAAAAAAAAATTAATCTATAAAAATAAATTTAACTATTTATTATGAACTTTAAAGCCAATTCCTAAGAAATCAGAGAGTTGATTCACATTAAAATTGATAGTGATAGGTATATCTAAATATTTGTAAACGTTTTCGTTGTAAATCAAAATTGCATAAGTTTTTTAGGGAATAAAGAAAAAGATAAATTAGCCTTTAATTAAGGAATTTAAATTATTTTTGCTCATGATTGTGAATGTTTTTAACCCTCTTAAAATCACACATATAAATGTTGAATGCTTAGAGGAACAGAGAAGCAAGAAAAAAGTTGCAGATATATTATAAAAGGTATAAAATGTCCTGTCAATTTTAGTAAACACAAAAATAAATAAATGAATATTAAGGTTACATAAAAATATTTGCAATTACTTGAAATAAATATAAGCCAACTTCAGTCAAAGAGGAAATTCATGCACCTGCATTGATTTCAAAATACTTACCATTTCATGTATAAAATATGTGTGTGTGTGATACAGTATATTTCTTTGTTTTCAGTATATCGAAACACAATTTTTCTTCGTTCAATTCCACGAACTGCAAAAATTCAAGTTCACAATGCTGGAAACTACAAATACATAAAAACGATAGACCACGAGTGGTGAAGTGGAATCATACGCTTCGGAAATCCTGCGAAGGTATAAAATAAAATAAATTCGAGGATTGAGAAAAGAAAGGTATAAAGTTCTGAAACTTTTTCTTCTTACTGACTTTGACTAATAAGTGGGCTGGTCGGAGAAGATCTATCGTGATCATGGGACAGTTAGGAGTTATTTTTTGAGAAATGGTTCACCCTCCATCACGTTTCTCAACAAGGATATAGGTATTCTTCTTTGAGCTCCAAGTTTTGGGAAGATGTATGGCCAGAAGAATTGTGGAACTTGTACAATTTGTTTCCAATTTTTTTCCAATCGACTAAGAGCTATTTTACGTAGTACCCTTAGATGTAATGAAAAACATTCTGAATTTTTGATAAAATTTATTCCGAGAGAGAGGTTTTACTATAAACTTCGATAAATGTGTAACATAAAAACTCTTAACATAAAAAATTGATTCACAGGAAGTAATATAGCGGTCATAATAAAACACTGTATAACTTCATGCATTTGTTGTATTTTGACTTGAAACAAAAATCGCTTAACACGAAAAAACTTCATTTGTCTCAGACAGTTTTTTTTTTAACTTTTTTTAATCATCAGAATAAATAAACAATGTTTACTACAGTTGCTAGATAATCATTCCCTTCGGTTATGTAGACATTTTACCGTTGTTAATACACACACACACTGCCATTTAGTGTCCCTCTATACTTAATTTTCAAACTCTCTGATAAGTATATAGAAAGTCTTCGAATGTTACGTCAAAATAGGCGAATTTCATATATTTTTGCATTTTAAATAAATTTATTGTTTATGTGTATATTGACATGTATAAAGGATATTGAATTTTCTGGAAATCCAGATATGTTGGAAAGTCACAATATAAATATGTATATATATATATATATATATATTTCACTTAAATTATAAATTATTTTACCATGCACATTTTAATAACTGAACCTTTTTTTACTTTAAAAAGGTTAGTTAACACATAATACGATATTATTAATTATCAAGACTGAAACGGGATGCTCAAAACGAAATAGATTAAATTTTTCATTTTATTCAAAAATAAGCGTAGGCTTAACTTTCAATTTCCATCCTTAATAATGTTAAAAATTGTACAATATATGTAAGAAAATATTTTAAAATCCTCTCAGACTTAAACAAAAAATTGCTGATAAGAATTCCACATTAGCAGATACAGAATTCTTGTTGATTAGCTTATGTACACATTTGATTGCAAAATCAACTGTTCATTGCACCAAACACAGATTCTTGAAAATTTAAGTACAAAAATTGAATATTTTTTTATCCAACCCTCAATTTATTACTGAAGTAAATCTAATGTTTGAGCGTATTTACACTGAGAAATTTAAAAAAGACTAATATGTAATTTGTCTTAGTTGAACAACTCACAAACTTTTTCTTACAGTTTTTGCAAAACAGTTCTCATTTGATACATGGTATATACACTTAAATGGGAGGTTTTAATTAATTATTTATTAATCTAACCCTTGGAAACAACACAGGGAATATTGATGACGAACTTCATAATTTTAAGCCTTAGTCAAGAGAATTTTGAAATTGAAGAAGACTATTCCACATATACAGAGAGAGAGAGAGAAAGAGAGGAGCTCTTAAATTATATTAATTTCTTTCTGTTTGATCACATATTTAAAATTTCCGTTTTATACAGTAAAATAGCCCTTTCAACACTCAGTTTAATAACATTTTGAATTTGAAATTCATATGGGATTGAATTGTATTGTAACTGATTCGTATTTGAATTGTATATTTATTATTTCTTTGTAATGTATAATAGTTATTAGGTAAATGCTAGCTTTATACCAACACTTATAGCAACACAGCAATGATATGGGCATTCATATGTAATTTGTGTTAAAGAGCAATTACAGCTCCATTAATTCGACTTGTAGAATTACAATTTTTGACGCAAAACAGTTACGAAAACAATAATTACAATATAACAAGCATTTCCACTCAAAAAATTAAGATTAATAAAAATTTTACAAAAAATTACAAAATTAATCAAATATCAAGAATACTTTGAGGAAGTATTAATTTGAATTTCCAACAGCAAGTAAATGTTTATTTATTGTTGGTTTTCCTGAAAAAAAGAAAATTTTTTGAGGGCGAGCCGGAACATGGTCAAATAAATAAAACCTCGTATTTTAATATCCTTTTCGAGTAAAACATTTTAATTCCTTACCCTTTTACCCTCTTGATTTGTTTAAGTGTAACCTGAATTAGTTAGCAATATATTTTCTTTTATAAACCCAAATTTAGTTTTTTTTTGAAAAAATATCTAAATGAGCATATAAAAATAATTAGAAGAAATTAAATCAAAATTTGAATAATGCTTTCTTCTGTTACTATTTATGATTTCATATTATTCCGAACCTGATTATAGAAGAAAATTAAATTTGTAATGGGTATCCGGCGCATTTTCTTTTTAACTAACATTTGCAACTACTTTAATACGTTATTTGGAATGAGAAAGCGCCGGGACGTAAGTAAATTAACGTTACTTTATACGAAGTGTAGTGAATGGGATAGAGAGATTGGAGATATTACATAGATAGTGATAACAGGAGATAGAAGTAGCTAGACTAATAAGTATACTGTATGGGTGCGAACAGATATTAAGTGAAATGCTAACAGTTAATGCTTGATTCGGATCATAACCAAAAATATGTTAAAATAAGTTTCCGTTAATATAAGAAAGCTGAAATTTTATTTATAATATTTGGTTTAAGATGGACGCGATTAGATAACAATCCCCATTATAAATTAGTTTGATTTAAATAATTCGAATATAGAAAAACTTGCTTAACGAACTTGGTTATTGCTTCTCAATGGCTCTTAATGTTAATAATGAAGCCAGTTTGTTGCAAATTACATGTTATTTAAATATTCAAGGAAAATGGAATTTATTCGAAAATTTTTTTAGCATTATAATAAATTATTGAATCCGTTTTCTAAAGCTACAGAAATGTCTGATGAAGAATATTTCTGTGTAAAAAAATTGTTATTAAAGAGTGATAAGTGGTATGACAAGTGTATTGTAAAATTTTAAAAAATTCGTATTAAATCCCATCAAAGACCACTTTCTCAATTATAAGCTTCACATGTTGCTTTTCAATTTACTTTTGAACGTCCCGAAACAATATAATTACCACAACATCAGTTCTTTAAAATCTTACGTTTCTTACATGTGATAATCATAATGACAGATCACTGGAATAACATGTAACATTTAGAAAGTGAGCTCGGTCAAACAATGCACTTCCTGAAAGAAATATACCTTGATTTATTCGGATTCCAACACGTACCTTCAAACTCAAAAGGGAAATTCCTTTTGGCCTAGCTGTTAAGAATTATTGCAATAGAAGACAGGATAAGTATTCTCTGGACCGACATATCAAAGGTTAAATTCACCCTTGTCACTCCAGGTCAGACTTCACCATGGGGTGGAAAAATCATGTCTTAAATTATGTCAAAAATCATGCTTAAAATCATGTTTAAATATTTTTTAGGCTTTTCTTACTCTATTGGAATAGTTAGGAGCAAAGCAAAAGAAGGTAGGAGGAGTTTTCTCTAGATCGACAGATCGAAGAATCAAATCGGCCTCGTAACTCAAGGTCAAACAAGCATCTCTCTCCTCTATGGGGTGGGAAATTCCTATAAAAAGAAGTTGAAAAAACATTGAACGTCGAAATTTTAATGTGCAGCTACTAATAACTTAAAAAATAAAATCAGACTAAATGGATCTCTGTAGAATGTATAATTTGGTTTTCGTTTCTCGATTACAGAATATTTTTTTTAATAACATTAACCAATTGGAACCATTTAACGCCCTTAGGATGTCAAATAATTCTAACTGTTTAGTATTAATTGACGCCCTTGAACGTTTTGCATGACGCCCTTGAGGCATCATGCAACACTACTCTGCATAAATGCATGTAATTCTTATTATTAACTCGTATTAATTAATGCTTATATTACCTACTAAGTAAATCTAATTAATATTAAATTTTTATTGATTACTATAATTCTTATTGATATTATATTAAATATGAGACTTCATTGGCTTGAAAAGTTTTTAATAATTTAAGGGCGTTCTATAATTCAATAGGAAACTTCTTCAATCCAGATAAAGAGATTGAATATAATTCAATTGTCTAAATTTTCTTATAAATTTAATGAAAGCTGTCTTCAAAGCTCAAACTATTAGTAATTATTGTATAAAAATTATTATGAATTATTTTCTCAAAATTCTAGATACAATATTAAACATAATTTACAAGGATAAATCTTTATGACACTTGTACAACTTTTACTTTGTATTTACTACTTGTACTTTGTATTTACAAAGTCAGTTATCCTTATAAGAAAAGCTAAGGTACAGCGATATTTATATCTTTTTTTATTTATTTATCAGTGGCATTTTTTTTTATATTTTCTAAAGGACTATACATTACTTACCAATTTGCAAAATTGAAAAAGTTTCAGAATGTTTCGACATTCGATCTTTTAATTTTTAAAGTTTAACGACTGGTTGAAGAAAATTTTTCTTCTTTTCTTTAAGCATTTCGTTATATTTTTGTTCTAATTTCTGAAATCTCTTTATCAGAATAAGCAGATTCAGCAAGAATTTTGAAAAAAAAATGCTGAATTTTAACTTTTTTCAGTAAACTACGAACCTTCCTCTCCAAAAGAATTAGGACTTTTTTGTCGAAAGAAGCTTCTAATCTTGTGCCAAACTATTTGGCCCATGAAAAATTACTTACCTTTGATAAAATAAATTATCTACATAGATGAAAGAAACGGCCTTTATGACAATTACAAGACTTTACGGATAATTTTTCAGATGTTCTCTATCTTTGAATTTTTTGAAACTTCTTCTTGTAAAGAAAAAAGAAGTAGTCTTTTTCCGCATTATTCTACTTGTAAAAGAAAAAAAAAATATTTTACATAATGGACAGATGCAAAAAGATTCCTAAAAACTCAGTTTATTATTTTTTTTAAAACTTTTCTGGAAAAAAAAAGAATCAAAAACAGTAATTTTGTACATTTTTGAAATAGGATATCCTTATTAAATGTGCATACAGAGGAAGGAGAAATGTATTGAATAATTAAATATTCTCAGCAAAGAATTAAAATTTAGTTTAAGACATTTTCAAACCATTCAATTAAATTAAGTCAGGATCTGTATTATTGAAAATTTACACAATTTCATAAGACTTAATACAACTATTCAGATTAATTTTACAGTACATTTGTACTATTCACGTGTTATATATTATTCATATACAAAATTATTAATTCTAAATATCATAAAATGAAAAACTGTGTAGCTGATATTTACATAAAGATTTTGAAAGGAAATAATCTTCTTAATAAGAGAGCGCTGAATAAAATGAACCTTTTTTTTTCTGAAATATTCTCTATGCCGTGCAATATTTCCTTTTTAAGATCAATAAATCTTTGTGTACTTTTAAATTGTCCATTATATATATATATAAACTACTTTTATCTTGAACAAGTTTTTATTTTTCATTTATTATAATTATTAAATATTTTATTTTTTGAATATGAAAATTAATTTTGTATTTATCTCTCGGCTTTTATTCGTATTTTTTCTTAAATATCTCTATTCTTTCTTATTTGTATCGAAGATCCTTTGAATTTTTCGCAAATTTTTATAAGACATTTTTTGTGTGTGTAGAGAAAAATTGGCCTGTAAATCTAGGATAATCTATTAGAAACTGTCCCGAGAAAGTAGAAGAATTTAAAATGTTATAATTTCTTTCTTTATAGTTTTTTTTTTTTTTTTTTTTTTTTTTTTTTTTTTGCTTTCTTTTCTCAATCTGTATTTGATGTTTTGATGTACATCTTTTTTATTGTTTTCAATTTTATCCTACTTACTATCTTCTACAGGTAAAGTATTCATTTGCGTACTGATTGTATTTTGTTTAATAATTTGTTAAAATAATTTTGTAAACCATGCATATATATATATATATATATATACTGGTGTTGAAAATTAAGAGAATTTGCATTTTTTGTCGAATTTTATGAAAAGAACTGAATGCAATGACAAAATACTGATTCGAAATAAAGATGAAATTCTTGTGCGTCAAATATGCAAGCGGGTACGTGTGTAGGGGCGGAACTAGTCGGAAAACAGGATTTATAAGCGCACGTACCAAAATCCACGTTTCATTCGCCGAATTTCTTGGATATTTTGGACAGCAATCATTTAAATTAAAATCCATATAGTAAAACTGAGTAACCACTAACATTTAGATGAGGGAATGAGGTGTCAATATATGGGTAGGCTAGAAGCAGGCTAGTCTCAAATCCAGATTTGCAGATAATTCGATTTAACGCCCAATGTCGTGTCCAATCTATGGATTCCAGATCCGTCTAGAGAAAGCTTAGGCAAGATCATCCAAGAGCCCCGACAGCTAAAGAAAATCACCATTTGTCCATTACAGAGAAGCATAACAAAGATTCTTTGGCTTCTCATGTCCTTCATGAGTTGTATGTGGCCACAAGAACCCGAGTTTCAAGGGTGACAGTTTCCAGAAGACTTCATGAGAGAGAGCTGTTTACAAGAAGACCTGTTGTTTGCCTCCCACTCAGTTCCGCGAACAGGAGTGTCTACTTAAAATGGTGCAGAGATCATAGAGATTTGAACATGGATCAATGGTCTACCATTCTATTCACTGATGAATCCAGGTTCAGCCTAACCAGTGATTTTCGCCGTACTTTAATGTGATGAGAACCAGGGACCCACTACCTGCCCTCCAATGTCCGAGATATCGACCATCACGGCAGCGGAAACTTGATGTTCTGATCATGTTGGATGGCCGCACTTACCTCTATGTCTTTGAGACTGTAGGTACTGCGACTCTTGAGAGGTATAAGGAAGAGGTTTCGGAACCCTATATCCGCTTTTTTAAGGATCCAATTGGTCCTGATTTCCTTTTAATGGATGACAATGCGAGGTCACATAAGGCTTAGCTGGTCGAGGAATTTCTGGAAAGTGAGGATATTCACCGGATGTATTGGTCAGCCAGATCTCCAGACTGCAATCCTATCGAGCATGCCGGGGATGTTCTGGGAAGGGCAATTACAATTCGCAAGCCCCTTCCGAAAACCATTCAATTCCCGAAAACAGCGCTGTTGAGCGAGCGGGACCAATTATCATAGGAACTCATAAACTCCCTTATTTCCAGCAAAAATCACTTTGCATGGCACAAATATGTATAAGAGGGGACCATACCCCCATTAACCAATTTTTTTTGCACTATTCAACATCTGCTGTTTCATACCTTGCGACTCTGATGAGTGTTACGCACGATCACGCATGTGTATTAAAACGGTTGAATGATATTTTTTTTTTTTTGTATTATATCAATCATATGTACACACCGAATTTCATTAAAATCTGTCTAGTAATTCTAGAGGTAAACGACCAAACCGGAAAATTTTCTTAGTCTTGATAACCAGTGTACATATATAGTATAACACTAATATTAAACACAGCTTTTAAATATAATAAAATTATAGGACATTTTATTCATAATTATAATAATTATAAATAATGGCAGAGCAAGGATCTTTGCAATTGTAAGGAATGCAAGGAATATATAACTGAAGATTACTTATAATCTAAATATTGTTAGGGATAAAATCTTAGAGAAAGTACGAATAAGTAAACGGGTTTTAGAGTTATAAGTTCGAATATTAATAATTATATTAAAAGTATAACCAATGAAAATTTTGAAGTTGTTTTAAACTAAATTGGCTATTAAATATAATTTACCACTTGAAGCATTTGAAGAGAATATATATACGTAGAAATATAATACATACGTAGAAATTCAAATAGATAAATTTTAAGTTTAAGGGATAGCAGTAAGATTTTTAAATTTAAAAAATTGTATCAATAATTAAAAGATGAATTCACCATTTGTTATACTTCTAAGGTCCCTGATAATTATGCTGTTCATTATAAGGAACTTCATGCTAATTTCAATTATAAACATCTGATCAATAATAAGGCGTTTTTAAAATTAATAATAGTAATACAGAAATAATAATAAAATCAAAGTAATGTACAAAAATATGGTATTAAAATTAATATATTTAAATTTTTTCATATATTTTTAACTATTAAACATCATTAAATACCTATTAAATTTATTACTCTAAATAATGGAATCAATACTTGTAAAACTTAAGCAGGTTAATTGTTATAAAATATTTTACAATAAACTAAAAATAGTTTGGTTAAGACTGTTATTATTAAAAATTAGTTATTAGATTATTAATTATATACTGCTGTTTGTAGAAAATGCAACACCATGAAAGAATCATCAGAATCAAATGAAATTTAATGCAGAAACGACTTGTACTGATACAAATAAATGATGAAATTTTCAAAACAAAAGGAACAAATTAAGCGTCCGAAATCAGTATTTGGTGCAGCCACCATGCGCTGCAATAAGTGCTGCTATACGACGTGGCATGGAGTCAAACAGATGTTGAATATCTGCTTGAGGAAGAGAATTCCATATCGCTTGTATGCGCAACCAAAGTTCGTCTTTGGAAACTGCAGGACGCGGATCACGAGCGAGACGCCGACCAACCATATCCCACACGTGCTCAATAGGCGACATATCCGGTGAATAAGCAGGCCAAGGAAGAAGTTGCATGCGTTGTGCTGAACAGAAGTCTCGAACAGTCCGCGCAACATGTGGGCGTGCTTTATCCTGCTGAAAGATAGCTCCAGGGATGCCTTGAAGGAAAGGAACGACTTCGGGCTGTAGCACTTCACGGACGTACCTGTTGCTATTGAGATTACCCTCAATTCGTATGAAATTGGATCGTCCATGATACGAAATCGCACCCCAGACCATAACTCCGGGTGTTCGACCACTATGTCGTTCAATAATACACTCAGGAAGGCAGCGTTGACCGGCATAACGTCTAACACGAACACGGCCATCATGAGTCCACAAATTGAAGCGTGATTCATCTGAAAAAACAACTTGGTGCCAATCAGCTCGCCTGTCTCTGTGCTCAAGAGCCCACTGCCGACGCAGCCGTCGATGATTCGCCGTGAGGGGAATCCTGTATAAAGGCACCCTTGCACGCAATCCACGGCGCAGCAGACGACGACGAATTGACGAAGCCGACAATTGTACACCTGTAGCAGTAGACCAACGTGCTGCCAGCTGCCTGGAGGAAGCTGTGCGATCATTCACCGCCATGCGGAGCAGGTGTCGATCATCGCGCTCTGACGTCACCTTCTGTCGTCCAGTGCTGTTTTTCGAGTTGTTCGGTGCTCGTCGGTCCACTGCTTCCAAACTCGCATCACTGTGGAACTGTTCCGCTGCATACGAGCTGCTATTGCGCGATAGGAAAATCCTCCTTCTCGAAGGCCGATTATCCTCCCTCGTTCAAACTCCGTAAGTTGCTTGAATTTCTTATTCTTCCGTCGTGGAGGCATACTCAGGTCTCACTAAACGTTTGCCACTAACAAATAATCATAGACTTTTTTCAACGTCCCGCTACAGCACTTTATTTATACGCTTTCAGCATCAATTCAGAGGGCGCTGCGCGCGCCGCGCACGCGCGATGGCTCTGAAACTTTATTAATTTGCATAATATCCTATAATTGACATTTGCTGCGAATTTCATTTGATTCTGATGATTCCTTCATGGTGTTGCATTTTCTACAAACAGCAGTTTATATAAGATAAAAAATTTACAATCTTTATACTTATGACTGACAATTTCTTAGTTCTATATATATTGAAGTCTTAGTTAAAGTTATTTTTGATAACTTTAAAGTATAAAAAATTATTAGTTATATTTCTAATTAAAAATTTACATTTCTTATTAATCTAGTCTTATGAGAAAATTATATTGCTTATTATGGAAATAATTATAAAGAAATTAAAGGCAAATCGCAAGATGATCCTGCTACTAATAATCTTCCTATTACATTTTTAAAAATTTTATGAACAAAATTTTTAAAAAAATAATAATTCCAAGATTCTTACCTATATAATGACAATCTCAAAATTTTTCATATTTATCTTAACACAGAAATTAAACTAGATTTATCTTTTTATCATTATTTCTTAAATTTGATTAAAATTAGTATAAACTCATTTGAAAGAAATTTTTAGATGTTAATTTAATATTTGAGAACAATATATGATTAATAGTAATATTTATGACAAAAGATATTTTTGTAGTTTCGACATTAATAAAGTCCATTTTCTTAAACACAATTTGAGTTCAATTAATTTTAGAAAGATTTTATGTATTTTTTTTTTACTTTGAAATATCAAATTAGTTACTATGCCTTCCAATATTCAAAATAACTCAAGGAAAAATTCTTTTCTGCATTTGATGAAACTGATTATTTTTCTAATTTCTTATTATAGAGACTTTTTAAACAAAATCTTTAAAATTGTTTAATTGATTTTTATACAAAATCTTTAAAATTGTTTAGTTGACTGGTTCTCATATTTCTTAAATTTTTTTGTAATTTTCAAAAAAAAAAGATTTTATTGGAACTCTTTTAAACACTTCTCAACAAACCGTTTTAACTCTTTTAAACACATCTCACAAGGATTAGAGACTAATTTTTCAAAAATTGACTATCAGAAAAGTTTCCTAATGCAAACAATAGAAACAGACTTATAATATCACAAGTATTTGAATGTATATAAATATACCCACATATAATACTTCTAAGTTTTGAAAAAGAAGACTTTTATGAAATTTTAGCAAAATTTTCAATATCAAGAAAAACAGCATAATTTAAGAAATAATGGGCATTAAAAGTGTTGTTATATATATATATATATATATATATATATATATATATATATATATATATATATATATATATATATACTATAATAATCTCTATGAAGTGTTCCAAACTGTGTGTTAAGAAATATTTCAAAAAAATATTACATAAGTATTCGAAGTTGACATTAATGATATTTGCATAAGCGTTTGAAGTTGACATTATGATTTTTCGTCAAAATTGATTAATGTTTTAGTCCAAAAGGGACTATAAAATATTTTTAAATGTAACTATATCTAAATCTGTGGTTTGTAATATTCTGAGGGGTTTTTGAAATATGTGAACCAAATTTCATCCAATTTAGGCTAATTGTTGTGGAGATAACCTATTTTTCGTACAAAAATTGTGTGAAAAATTTTATTAAAAAAACATACATTTAAAATATATGTGTATATTACAACTAAAAGTTAAATAACTTAAAATTCCCCAATTTTATTGGTTATTCCATGTTCTTCCTACATTTTTGGGTTTCTTTTTCTTTCATATAGCACCAAGCTTTCTACTGGAAATTGTTGCTGTTGAGAGTGATTAGAATTTTAAATCTTCAATGAACTCATTATCAAATGCTGTTTGGCCCTGTGCAGTACTATATCCAAAATCAATGTGCATTTCATTTAATATGCATAATAAACCATCAAATCTGTTATTAAATTGTGCAACACTAATGTAAGCGCCCAAACACAATGTATAGTTCTCAAAAATAATTTTTGTGGCAGTATTTGTCACAGAACTGCATAGAAAAATTCATTGAAAGAAAATTAAACACCAATTGAAGTTTGTCAATCAATGTTTAATTTCTTAGATAAATGACCTGAATGAATACAATTTTTTCTCTTTGACATGCTGAATCATTTAGAATACAAGTCATTTAATTTCCTTAAGATTTTGTTTTACGAGCATTATATGATCCATTTTTACCAATATTTTAAGAAAATTTAATTTCAAACAAATAAAGAACTGAAAGTAATGTAAAATATAGAAAAAAAAAAACTAACTAACCATAAGCGAAATAACACGAATCAAAAATGTAAACAAACATTAGCGATAGTCGAAAACACTTTTGCCAATAATCTACAACAGAATTCTTTGAAATAATTATAAATAAATTGTGGCTTATGTATCTTATATATATATATATATATATATATATATATATATATATATAAAGAGAGAGAAATATTTTATTCTATATAAAATCATTGATGAATTATATCAAAGATTTTGAAGATAAACCTTATTTATCTTTTTATCTTGCGTTCTTAAACTTAGCTCAAACAGATTGAAATTAAAATGAAACAGATTATTCCTTCATTAAATGGGAATTGTAGATAGTAAAATTAGTTCTTATATTTTTGATAAAAAATTATTTTATACTTTTTATTCTAACACATTTTCTTTTTCAAACAGTTGCATATTTATTTCTAACCTTAGAAATTTTATATTTAATTATACTATACGTAATAAGAACTTTATCAAATTCCATAGTAAAAACTATAATTATGAAATTTTTCATTAATTGTACCAATGTTAACAGAACGTCTGCCTTTCATATTGCTAAAGAACTCGATAATGAAAGGCAGACGTTCTAAGTTATCATTGATCTAATATAACAATCTAATATAATAGTCGAAAACTACTATAACTGCAATTCAAGATACGCAAGATCAAAACACAATTCTTTATTTTCTATCACTGTATCACTGTAAGTATCTAATATCACTCTCTCTAGGATCCCAAACTAATTCACAGCCCTAATTCACGCTTTAAATGAGAAATCTTATCTTACCCGCGCATTTTTTTCTTAATTCAATTACTTTCATCAACAGTAAGTAAGTAACTTAATATTTTCACTTGAACTCTCTTCAGTCTTAAAAACTAAAAGAAGAATTTAAGTCTGAAAAGTAATTTTTTGTTTGCAAGCTGTTTGGCTCTATCTCACTTCACATCCTCTTATTACTTTATATTTTACAGATCATTATATGTAAATCATTTCACTTCTATTTTCCTCTAATTTAAGTAAACATGCAGTGGGATTTGAAGATATTGTAATTTTGTATAATTCAAATTAATAAAAGTATCCAATGTTAGTGAATATAAAATAGCGAATAGCCCAACGTCATTAGCTACCTAATTTATTTTTTAAATACACTTTTAAAAACGATAGACATAAATTCAAATGCATATACATGTCTTTTGGACATTAATTACTAAAATTAGATATTTTAGATTAAATTAATATTTTTTTTCTCTTTTTAGCCAATAAGTGGTGTTAAAATTTTAATTTTGGTTTTTTTTTTGTATAATAAAATTATCTTTAGTAGAATTGACTGACATAATAATTTCTTTATTCCATAAAACCAAACATTTAATCAAACAAATAGACCTGCGACTTAAATATATATAAATAAAGGTCATTTTGGAAGTGTTGTTTTCAAAGTTAAAATTGTTGTTGCTTTTATATGTCTTCATATTATAATGTCATATTTGAAGTTTAATGGATTATTTTAAATATTAGCTTTGAAAGGTTTTGTTTCCTTTGAATAACTTTTTTTTCAAAAAATTCAGTTGCTTAGTTTTCTAGTTTCTTAGTTTCAGTTGCATAGTTCAGTTGCTACATTTTCTTTGAATTTGGTCTTTGATTCTTAATTTTATAGCTTTTATCAATTTGTTATAAACTAATTTACTCATTTTCAATGGTTCTCGTAATTTTGAATCTCTGTCAAGTGATGAGGACTACACTTGAGCTCGTACCCTCTTCTCCTAACTTTCACTTCGCGCCGTAGGAGAATTTTACGCCTCGACAGATTTAACGTATATCAACCCCGGCAACATGGTGGGTTCTTAGTGACATCTAGGCTCAAACCTATACCACTCGACGAAAACTGCCGTTTGTGAACCATGAATCCAAAACTATGAATACAATGCTAACGCAGCCCTGCGGTTAGTGGAACTGAGTCGGTTTTCATTCGCGAGAGCTTCAATGATTTATCTCTTACTTTATCAAGATTGATTTATCTCTGATATCCATGCTAAAAGTATATTAATAACTATTAATTCCTACAAAATCACTAATCCTCTACAGCCGTAGTTCCAAATGTATCGGCATCTGTATTTTCTATACATATGTATAAAATGTGAAAATGTCGCTTTAAATGTTTCGTTACAAATTTCTAGACAGAGTAGATGTTGCACTGAGGGGAATTTTTCAAAAATTTCAAGACACATTTTATGCTCCTTAATTTGATTAAGAGATATTCAATAGACTGATGCTAAAAAAGACGAAGTACATCACCAACATTTCTCCTGCAACTTCTAATTGTGACAGCGCTAATCAATGAAACTATTGAATATATATCAAAAGTTTAATCCAATCAGAAGCAAAATAATAAATTTCCTTGAATTTTCAAAACATAAACTTACTCATAATTATTTTGGCCACGTCCAAAACTTTCCAATACAAATTCTAATTATTTCAACGATATTAAGTATGCAAAAAAATAACAATTGGGTTATAGTTTGAAAATACACAAAAGTATTTAAAATTTCAAATTAAAACACTATAATAGAAATACTAAAAATGACGTTTTGAACCATAGTTATTTTTTTCATGCATAGAGAAATAAATTAACTCCAAACGGTAAATTTTTCCACAAAGAATTTTATTATTTTTTGCAATATTCGCTACTCCTAGATTCTCTGATAGTATTTAAAAGCTATTTTTAGAATGTGATAGCAATGCTAACAATCTTTCCTCTGAAGGGAGCGTTTCTTTTGAATGTAAGAATTCGGCCGTCGTAAGTGGAGCCATATAAATTAATCATATTATAAACTTAATTCTCTTAGTATATATCTGTTCAAATCGTTATTGATTATAATATTTATTTTGACTGATTTTGATTTGTCATTATAATCTGCATGTGAATGAATATTTCGCAATCTTATTCACTCGCAATACCAACCCATTTCTCAATTCTAATTTAAGTTGGTCTCGATGATAAAACAGCAGATGCAGAATCTGTGGTTTTTGGATTTCTATGACAAATCAATTTAATTTAAACTTAAATCGTATCTATTATTTTGAATCACTTTTATTCTAAGTGTAAGGAATCTGGCAACAACTTATATATCTAATAATTTAATTGTGATGTGTAATATCTATATCATATAATTCTTCATTTAGTTACCTCAAGAGAAGCTCAGTTATGCGGATTTTCCTGTTTTAATTTGAGCCTTAATAAACAAATGTGTAAACACGACACAATTATAAAGATTACGAAGTGGAATATGCAAACAATTTAATCTGAGAATATCCCCGGCTAAAATGCTCAGTCACGGATTCCTCGATGACATATATGTAGCATTTAAATATTCTGTGGTTAGATGTCAACATGGTGCAAGGATAGTTTTAGGGATTCTTCAAGAATACTTGCCATTCTTCGTTTAAGAATCTAGTAATTATATATACTACCTCAAGGGAAATAATCATCGCGTTGTGAAATCTTTAAGGAGGACATAATGAGTATAACCGATTTGAAACAAAATTAAGCACTCTTCAAGAGACAAAAACAGACAAAATGTCAAGGTCATAAATTTTTTGTTCATAATATAAATCAAAATAATAAACATTATTTAAAAATCAATCAATTCTTCAATTGTTGCTTTTTTCTTCTGCACCATTTTCAAATGCTTATGGAACAAGGCCTGCTAAATAATTTCAAGTTTTACTAAATAGTTGACAGTACTAAACTGACCAATATATAGGGTGTCTAAGATCTTAGGATATAAAACGGTAAATTCTTTCTCCGCATGTAAAGTTAAAATGTCCAACGAAATGGACATTTGGTCTCAAGAGGATATATATATATATACACTCACTCACCCCCTCATATATATATATATATATATATATATATATATATATATCTGTGTGTGTGTGTGTGTGTATTCATCGGTAGGAAAAATTATTATGAAGAAATTTTAGGAGAAAAATTGGTGTCATATGATTACGAGTAATTGAGACTTTGACATCTGCTAGTGAGTCATGATGTGTACTAAAAACAAAACATTTTTGATGATACGAGGACCGTCTCTTGGATTTTCTAAGGACTCTCGCAATTTTCACAAAGATTTAGCATCTATGTAAAAAAAAAGAGTCAGGACCACAAGAAATGAATTTGCAAATGCATAAAAACAAATGCTTGAGAGTTATGAATATATATATATTTATATATATTCCATGACGCAAATTTAATAAAAAAATGCTAATAAAATAAATTCTTCATTTTGATTATTCTGAGAAGTACATAAAGAAAGTTTTAATTTTTTCATCTGAATGACTGACTAACATATAGGTTTGGGCAAAATAGATTTACCGTTTTCGAGGGACGGTTTGATGGTTTCGTTTCAGATATAAAATATGTTTGATCATGTTCCCCAAAATAGATGCAGATAATAGTTTTGGAGTAACCCATTTTGGGAAGGTGTTTGGCACATAATTTTTTTAAAATTTTAGAATTTTTTACAAATTTTTCTTCGACAAACAGTGATTTCTTCAATGGTGTGTATATATGTGTGTGCGTGTAGTGAATTTTTAGTCAAATATAATGATCACCAAGTATGTTTTAAACAAAAAAAAAAAATCCTTTTTACAAATATTGAGAAAAGTAAAGGAATCATAACACAAATTCTGAAAATTATATTTATGGAATTCGGTTTCAAGGTCATTTAATAAAATTATTATTTCATATTATTGCAACATGGTACATTGCAAATAAACAATCTACCTTTTGATATGAAGTAAATATGTTACAAATGTTTATTTCGTTAAAAATTCAAAGCAACACACGATACAGTCGGATCCTTTAGCTCATATTTGCATCAATGGGTACTAAATCGCAAGTGAAGTGAACTGTAAAATAACGTAACAATATAAACTGAGGTATGTTATAAATTTCAACCTCCATATTAAACTTGCTTTACCTTGACACTCTTGTGATATAATTTTCATTTTTTCAAAAATCATTTTTACAAGAAAAAATCTTTATAACTCTGAAAATTTAACAATAAAATAGTTGACTGTACACTCAATATCTTTCGCCACGAGATCTTAAAAATTATTTCTCATGAAACATTTGTTTACTGGTACAATTCTTCATTGAATAATGAAATCCATATCCAATCGAAATAATTAAATAAAAAATATTAAAATGGTTAACTCTTTCTTAGCACCAATATTTCAAATAGGTGCGGTAACCTAAAGTTCATGATTGTGGACTCCCACTTTGTGTTGCTTTCGTTGTGCAATAGTTCCTAGCCCTTGTTCACTAAATACCCGCAGTGTAGTAGGGGTGCTGCACACTAAATCTCGTCGAGGTCCCGAGTCTTCCGTAAGCGTGGTGTGGAAGTTTTCGAAAAGGATGTGCCAACGGAAATGTCTTCATCGTCATCTGAACGAGTTTCAGAATTAAGAGGATTCTTCACCAATCGCCCTCATGTTACATCTCAGAATGACTTTAATAAGCAATCACATATAGACTTGGAAGGGATTCGTCTCTTGGACAATTTATCATTAATTTCTAATAAGGCGACTTTTTTTCTTCTTTCTGTTGTGAAGCAAGTTAACATCTGTACTTAACGATCAGGATAATTTCGATCCTTCATCTATCCCTCCTCTTGGCCCAGGTATTCATAACGGCAATCATTCCCCCCTTTTTTTAATACTTTATTCTTCTTAATTTGTCGTCTCTTAACTCGGCCTTAGTGAGCAATCAGTTTTTATGACAGTCCTCTCGTTTTTAAACAAAGTTTCAAATATTTCGTACTCCTTATAAAGTTCCGCCTGCTCGATTAGATTTTTGTTATATATTTTTGCAACTTTTCTTTCGTTTCCGTCTTTCTCGTAAGATCAGTGTCCGTTTATTTTTTTTTCCGCTTTCGACCCTTTTGATTCAGGTTCCTACTAGGTCTATTTTGGGTGCTTTTTCATGTTTCTCCTCCAAGTTTTCTTTTGTTGGCTTATCTCTATTATTTCTGGTTTAGTAAAATGTTCCTTCTCTATTCCTTCACTTTTTTTCAGCGTATTTAGTTGCTCGAGTCCTATTTGATGTAATATTTCTCATAATTCTAATTTCTGTCAATCGGAGTATAAATTTAAGTATAAATTCATTATTGCAAATTAGAATTTCATAGAATGCTTATACCTCGATATACAAAATAGAAAAGGAACAAAAAAAAAAGAAATTAAAGTCTTCTCTTGACAGAAAGTACGAATGCCACAACAATTATTCTGATTGTGGTAAAAAGGGTTTATTATTTATTAATGTTTCACTGAGAAGCAACAAGAGGGCTATGACCTCGGTAATTTTGATCCTCGGTCAAGGTACGAAGATGACAGAATTGAGCTAATTATTTCCTCTTCAAACTTCCACACCACACCACTGAGAGGACACAGATCTAGACGGTTTTACGTACATCAGTCCAGCTATATCATGAGTGTTTTATGGCATTGGGACTTGATCCCACGAAAAACAGAAAAAATGCAAATTCGTGACCATGACCATTAGGGTACCGCGGCCACCTCATGAAAAAGAGAGCTTTAGTAAAACTACAAATAAACTAGTTTCAATTGTACATAGTTCTTAAAAGCTCTACATTTAAACTTTATTTTAGAATATTATCTCTCATTCAGAGTTTTCCTATGGAAAACGTTTGGTTAATTAAACGCTTTAGTCGTATAAAAAAATTAGTAAACCTTAAAATCAAAATTACGATAAAATACAAGAAATCTTGTTATATATTTGTAACTCAGCCTAATAAGTTACTTATCATATATATATTCCATTTAAGCTATAATATTAAATGTTGTATGGGAATCATGATTTATTTTACATTTGATACGTAAAATCTATGTTAATAAGAAATATATATTGAATAAATGTATGTTAATGCGAAATATATATTGAATATATCTATGTTAATGCGATATGTATATTGAGTATAGAATATGAGGCTTAAAATATTCCCTAACTAATCAAATATTTGCGAATAATTTCCATAATTCAATTGTCAACATTATCCCTATTCCATATGTCAATACAATAAGGCCTCGTTTAGACCTTCCTCGATTAATTCTGATTCGATATATAGCTGCCATTTTGTTTCGCTTAATTTTACTTTGTATTTTCTTATCATTAATCGTACTGTTAATAGATTTTGCATAAAAGAATTTATTACGTTACACCATATCGAAAATATTAAACATAGATTGCTTGATTTTTTATTAACGTCGGAACTATAAGCGTTTATTGCTGACAAAACTCGTGATTGAAGTGACGAGGCTAAATCTTGAGCTTTGACACCTTCCTCTCAAAACTTCCAACACACGAACTGAAGACTATAATCATTAGACAACCTCGGCTACTCTAATAAAGGTAGAGTGAACATATGTAGCAATTTTGTAATGCTTTTGAGCCGGGGTATATTATTGAGTACGATACACAATACTTATAAATGTATAATGTACGTACATCACAGCCGTCTTGGTGGCCGAATGGTCATAGATGCGATCTCGTGGCCACCGTCTTCTCTTCAAGTCATGGGTCCAATTCTTTAATCCAATAAGAAATCACTGTATAGCAGGAATGATGCACGTTATATTTGTCGAGGTTTCAAATCCCCTGATGATGTGGAAGTTTGGAGAGAGAACTCCTAGCTCAGGTTTCGATCTTATCATTATACCGAAATTAAAAATTATGAGGTCAGTCACCATTTGCATCCTTGTTGTCTCTAAGTTCCATGTTAGGAAACAATCAGTCAAGTACGCACATCCAATGCCAAAAAGATAAATTATTTTGTAACTTAGATAAGATGATAGCACTAGTAGCGTAATTTGCTTTGTAATTCAGGGTGCATTTTTTTTTCGAGCATTGCCTTATTAACAATGAACCAGTATTCACGTTTTCAATAATATTTGAAGTAGTGCGCAAAAATTTATTATGATTGTTTTCTACCAATTTCGCATTGAGAAGCAACTCGAAGATTATGGACGGTGGGTTCCGTAAATTTGAACCACGATCGAGTGACGAGGATGACATCTGAGCTGATACATCTATCTTCATACTTCCACGTCACGCCATGGGAGGCCTTGAGAACTCGACAAGATTTCATGTGCATCGGCTCCACTTCGTGGCGGATCTTTAATGAGTGCACTAAAACACTTTTATAGATTCAATTTTACAAAAATGTTTCCGCATAATTAGGAAATTCTATATAAAATGGTGGAACAAATTTGAACGTGCCGGTAACGCGTTTCACCGGTTTGTTTGTTGTATATTTCTTGCAATATGAAATAAATTTGTTAAATGTTTTTTTATACAAAGTAAATTGTGTGGGATGACGTGCGTTGGCTCAAAACTAATTGTATTCACCTTATTTGATATATGAAATAAATTTGTTAAATGTTTTTTATACAAAGTAAACTGTGTGGGATGACGTGCGTTGGCTCAAAACTAATTGTATTCACCTTTTGACCAATATGTAGGCGAGATTCATCGGTGGGGATATCAATAAAAAAATATTTCACATTATATAACAATGCTGCAAGTCTTTCTCTCTTTGAGTGGGAAAAGAATATTACGGGAGGGAAGAATATCATCTTTTTCTCCCTTGCTACCTTTTTTTTAAATTTTTTTTTGGAATCTTAATCTATTTTACTGTCACCGATTCATTTACACAAAGATGGAATTTAAAACAATGTGCATAATTTTTAACATTACGACTATATAATTTTATTTAATTAGAGTATATACTTCTGAATTAATACGAAAATTGATAAAATATTTCATTTATTGAAAACACTCATTAAAACAGTAATATTGTTATTTACATCCAAAGCAAATTAATTAGCTTCTTATATTCACCACTAACAAGAAAACGAATTTTGAACTGCCCTCCCCAGATCCAATATCTGTATCGTATGCAGAGAAAATTCTATCTCAAATTATGATGGATCGTTTACAAAGGTACAGAGTCCGGGTTAGTTTCCGTTCATAAAAAATGCAGGAAGAAAATACCTGAGGAACCTATGAGTTAATCCAGATGGCGGCTGAATTTTCTAAAAAGCGGCTGTGTTTCATCTCACTTATCTAATAAAACGACTAAAATAACAACAGCTGCAATTCTAGAGAGTTTTTCTAATAGAAGAAAAATGTCTTTCTCAGAACTCATGGAATCCTGAATTCGTCTTTTATTGATGATTATTAAATATGTATCATAGAATTTAATTTATGATTCACCCAAATTATCTTCTTTTTGAAACAAATTTGGGTAAAATTATTGATCAATTAACCTTGAGATAAATTAGAATACGAAATTCTAAACTAGGAGTCGTGAAACCTCTGCAAGGTGTCGATAAATGTTATATGCTAAGCTTTAATTGTGTTTGGTTTTATTAACGTACCTTTAGAAGCAACACGAGGACTATTGACGACGGAGTAATTTTGATCCTCGGACAATTGATGAGGACGACACCTGAGCTGGCATCCTCTCTCCTAACCTCCACACCACCCTAAGGGATGACTTAGACCCCAGACATTTATGCTAGACAGTCAACTATTATAAATATTGAAATCTTGCTTCATTTGCCAAGCTATATTTTTGATGGTAAATTGTAAGTTTAAGGTCCATTGCTCTGATTTATATGTGTCAATGAATAAGCCTTTTTCTATAATTGTTTTAAAGTTTTTCCGTCATTCTAATATTTTTCCTTTTTATGTGCTCTTACTTGGAAGCGCCTCACTACCGGGGTTGATTTCGTCTGATCCTGAGCTCAAGACCTAATGCCAATAAAGATCCGACGTTTAGCGGGGCTGATGCACTTTAATTCTGGTCGAAGTCCCAAGTGTTACCTTTGGTATGGTTCGGATGTTTGGGGAGAGAGAGGTGAAAGTTCAGATACCTACTTAGCCTCTTGATCGAGATCAAAATTACATGTCTGTCACCAATACCCTTCGTGTTATTCTTCTCAATGCGATATTAATAAAAAACAAATCGCATTTTTTCTATTCACTGCTTATCATCAATCAGATGCGGTGCTCTGTAGACTTATTTTTTGTAATAATTCTGTCATCAAAGATCAACAGAATAGATTGCTGGGGAAACATGTTTAAAATGTTCATGTGTATATCTTTATAGAGTTAATTATTCCAAAGATAACTTCTTGTTTTAGCTAGCTAGAATGATATTTTTATACAACATTCTCAGAAACAACTCGAGGGTTATTGGCAAAAGACCTCATAATTGTGAACCACGGTCAAGTGATGAGGACAGCACATCAGTTGGCACCCTTCTCTTCATACTTCTATACCATCTAATCTAGAAAAAAATGGCGCACGACAGATATAACGGTCTACACAATGGGATTTTAGTGGTAGCAGGATTTAATTGCTCGATTACACGGGAGTCATGGAGCGCACGATTATAAGGTAGTCATGATCGCGAGGTTATGACGAGCGTCATGATCTCGAGACCATGTTTACAGAGCTACCGTGGCTTTATTATAGCTTTTATCTCAAAGACTGTGCAAGTCATAGAGGCCCAGTGGTCATGGTCGCAGGTTCGGGAGTTGCATTCTTTTCGTCCAGTCGTGACTTCGAGTCCTGATACCTCTGAAAACCTGCAGTGTAGCGAAGCTGAAGCGCATATATCACTGCGTGAACCGCAACATATCACTCATTGATCATAAAAATATTTTTACAGGGCACAAACTTACTTCTCTGTGGCACGGCTACCTTATTCTTTCGATCTTGGATTTGTTTCCTGTTTCACTGCTGAAATAGAAATTAAATCTTGTCTGATGTAGGAGAGGTGTGATATTAAATTTTTCGAGAATCCAAGCACTTCCGTTGGTAATGTTTTGAAGTTTGGGAAAGGAAGTATTAGATCAAGTGTTGTCCTCGTCGCTCGACCGAGGTTCAAAATTTTGAATTCCGTCTCCAATAGCCGAAAGCTCCTACTAAACAGGAAATTAATTAAGAAAATTAATCAAAATATGATCATTGCAATAAATAATTTTGTGTGTGTATTAATGATTCATATCGGAAGAAACAAAAATAATTGTAACTTATTTCTTATTGAAATTGGATTACAAGAGTTAGTAAGAGATGCTTAACTACAATAAATATTAAGAAAAACCTTGTTTTAAATGTAAAATAATCGCTTATCGATCAGTAAAGGAAAAAAAAAAATTCGGTATCTAGGCCGAGCTATAATTTTATACAATAAAACTTAAAAATAATACGTCGAATAGGAAAGAAAAATAGGACGAAAAAAAAATTTTTAACATGATTCCAAAACTATAATGTATGAAGAATTATGGTTTTTTCATTAATATCATAAAAGATTCGTATTTCTCAAAAGAAACTAAGATTGATGCGATTTTATTAATCATTCACCGAATCAGTTGAAATTTTACAAAAAGCTTTAAAAAAAGTCAGCGAGAACGATTCCTCGGGGGAAAAGTCGAGTAAAAGAACGATTAGAATTATATTTGATCTTTTAAAATTCATTGCTTTTTTTTCCAGGTAGCTTACGAATGAATTTTCCCTCTTTTTTTATGATTTTCCCTTTTTACCCCACAGTAATCTTGAAATTGCGTAATTAGATAAAATTATCTCTTCCTTGATTTTTTTATAGAAATGTAAAGCTCTTATTTCTTTCTTCTTAAGTTTCGATGGCTGTATTTTTACCACCACTTGGGGGGATGTTCTCTACCCATTCACAAGGGTATACGGTTGACCTTGAGGGCCGGCGGCGTTTTGAACCTAAAATAGAAACCTTCGATCCGAAAAAATTCTTGTTCGGTCAATTTTTGCAGTTCTCTTAGAAAGTAGGCCAAAATGTTGAAGAAGAAAGAAAGATTTCATGTAATACCAAATTAAATATAAAATGCTTTTTCACGTTTCTAATGCCGGATAAGCTTTTTTAAAACGTTTTTCTGAATTTCCCTTGGTGTGTGTGTGTCATCAAATTTTAGATCGTTAATTTAACCAACTTCCTATCAAGTTAGAGCTTTGAAATTTTGGGAATCGTTCGTACTCGCCTAAAAATGCAATATTTAGACATTTGCGACAAGTTTTAACTAATATTTCAATAATTTTAATAAGTCAAAATATTCTTTCCTCTCGGCGCTTTTAGGATTGAGGAAAAAATTTCTTTCACCCTATGGGAACACTGGGCATTCCCCACACTCCACATGAGGTATCATAAAACTCAAACTCACAAAGGGGAGATAGTAAGGGTTGCTGACTTTCAGTCAGTAATCATCCGCAAGAAATAAATATTCCAATATTTGGCGCCTTGTCTTATCACAATATTTTTTTCTGAATTCTGGTTCCCATTTTTTTTTAATAGAATGACTTACAAGCTTTCAAATGCATGTTTTGATTTTATAAGTATTATGAATTTTTTAATACGCTCACAAATGTATCTCTTTAAGTAAATTTTAAAGTTAAAAATAACTAACAGTTTTAACTAATATTTCAATAATTTTCTTTAATAAACTTTGCCACCATATAAAAACCTTATTTTTAAAAACGTTGGTTTTTATATCGAATTTTATTTTTTATATTTTAAGCATTAACTTTTCATTGAGTTTTAAATTAAAAACTATTATTCAGTACTGCATTTATAAGTTAAATGAATGATTTTTCGGTTAGTTCAATAAATCCTTAGAAAAAAAAGGGAAAAAATAAGTAACTTTAGGTAAATTTCTTTCATATTTCAACATAATCTCCTTTTAGTTCTAAATACAAAACCAGGCGATTCTCCAACATTTTTACGTCATCTAAAAAGTAGAATTGCTGAAGATTCTCATCGTTCGACGTGAACCGTTGTCCATGAAGTTATTTTTTTTTTTAATTTTGTAAATAAAACAAAAACCATTGGGGGTCAGATCCAATGAATACCGTTAATGTTGCAATAATTCATACTTTAATTCCATGATTTTGGCCATCGAATATGAACAGGTATGCACCCGTGAATAGCCTTGATGGAAGAGAATGATTTACTTTTTCAAATAAAGACTTTTTTATTTTATTTCTTCTCTCAACCTTTGCAATAACGACGCATAATACTCTCCATTTATTATTGTTCTTTTTTACAAGTAATCAGTGTATATCTCAATAAATGTGGACATCTCCTTATCGTCCGATTTCTCCATTTATCTTTCTTCGGAGCCGGTTCTTTTTCAAACTCCTACTGCCTTGTCTGATCTTTCGTCTCTGGAGTGTTGCAGTGTATCCACGTTTTGTTCACAATTATGTATAAACGCGGAAGTTCATCAGGAGTCCAAATAAAAAACACCGAAATTACCTATGAGTCAACCACAGGATTGCGCTTATTTTCCACTAAGAGCAAACATGACACCCATCTTGCCTATATTTTTTTCACACATCATTTTTCGTGAAAAACTGAGACCATTGTACTTTGCGAATTGTCAGTGGCCTCAACTATTTCCCGCACTTTGATTCGCGGATCACTCAAAACCATATTGTGGATTTTATCAATTGTTGATATTTTGCGGATATGCGTCTACGTTTGAACTCATTTACCCAATTATAAACAGTAACAAACAGATGTGGAAATGTACCATGAGCTGTATCAAACTCGCCACTGATCACTTTCGGTGTTAAGCCTTTTAGATACAATTATTTAATCCCCGTTCGAAACTCACTTTTTCATTTTTCTAATTAAACACAAGTTCCTTGCTTCAATCGACAATGAAAATGAAACCCTGAGATGGAAATTATCGAGACTTAGCTGTATAGTGAGTCATAGTGCTTTTTAAACACAAGATATTTTCGATGCTACGAGCCTATCTCCTGGAATTTGAAAGGACTTATTGAACGACCCTCGTAAGAGAATCGAAACAATTAAATATAAAATTATAGCTATAAATATTATTTGGCATACAAAGTAGCAGTCTAGTCTATTTTATATCGCTATCCCCGGATTCCTGTTTAACTCTAAATTTCATGCATATGGCAGGCAATCTACAAATACTTTTTTTCGTCTAAATTGGTAAGGTTTTCGTTCTTCCTTTTCCCCGGATATGTAATGATGATTTTTTTCGGCTTAAATAAAACAATTATTTTTCTGTATAAAATTTAAAATAAATTCGTAGTTATTGTAAATTTTTATCCGTCTTCCAACGGGAATATGAAAAATCTTGCAGAATCGTAACTCATTAATACAGGGTGAATTAAAATTATTGTTTTTGAAGACAAATAGGGATACATTCACAATGACATGTTGGTGTTACCATTGTAGGATGCGATTTACTAAACGGCACCGAGACAAATGTGACACAGAATCATAAGTTATATTTTCAAGCATTTACTTCCAGATCAAAATTTGATGCCTGCCTTGACAAGTTATCGTCAGTTTGCGTCGATGAAGCTTTGTTTCATAATTATGTACAGGAGACCAGGCAATAATCAAAACAATGGACTATTTCTGTTAATTATGTTCCAAAGAAGATGGCTAGAGAAACTAGTGCGGTGATGCTTTGAGATGAGAAGGGCGTTATACTCATGCACATCTTAGGAAAAAAAGTGAGGGGAAATATCAATGAGCAACATTGCAGTGAGTTATGTCATCCCTATTTTCCATTCATAACAGCGTACTTTGAATAGTAAAAAAAAAAATCTGTAACTTTCAGTAATTACTTTCTTTTTTTTTTCTTCTCTCATTCTAAATATTTTAGAATCCCTAGTCAAGGTATTCAAATGACCAGAGAATTATAAAATAATGGTAACCTTGTTTTATTCAGATGTATGAATAGTCAATATTTAACCCCAACCTACTCTATGTGTTATAACATTACACATTATGTCAAATTTCTGAAACACTTAGAGCAAATTTAATGAAATTTGTAATTATATATGTGTTCATAACAGAGAAAGATATGTACCATTAAACATTCATTTTATGTAAGCCTAATTATTAATAACGCTATTAGTGAAGAGATGTCTGAGATCCACGCTGAGATATCGAAATGAAATTGTGTCTAATATGGGATAAAGATATAATATATAATAATCT
The DNA here is from genome assembly GCA_019974015.1 of Nephila pilipes. Taxonomy (NCBI): domain Eukaryota; kingdom Metazoa; phylum Arthropoda; class Arachnida; order Araneae; family Nephilidae; genus Nephila; species Nephila pilipes. The sequence goes on along the minus strand of BMAW01004494.1, from coordinate 195,846 downwards.
CTAACAGGTAGGTAGGTCATTAAATTTGACGGCATACTATACAACAAAAAATTGAGGTAGTAGATTCTTGTCCTGTAATACAGCAGCCTTTAGCTCTGGAATGGTACATCAGGATTGATGGAAAGATGCATTTGCTCTCCCAAGCGCGTCCCAGGCATTCCTTATAACGTTACGCTCAAGGGTACTAATTCAAAGTTGTGAAGCCATCCAACATAATGCCTGCCCAAAAGATTACACATCCACCACATTAATGGCCCCTGTCCATGAGAGATAGGGATAGTATCGTGATCTAACTAGGTTTCTTCCAAATACAGACGTCGAGAATCAGTGTCCAGGCTGAATATCAATTCATTTGTGAAAAACTCCATTGAAGTCTGGACCAAGGCACATGTTGTCTGCACCACGCTAAATGTGTCATTTTGTATGTCACAGTGAAAGGTTCACAAACAATAGGTCTGGTATACAACCCTCTTCCATAAAGTTCTTGGTCAATTGTAGACAATTAAACATGGTTTCCAATGAGGGTATTCAGCTCATGTGAGAGCTGTGAATCTGTAGCAGACCTGCGTCGTGGTGCTAAAAGTGCCAAACAACATTCATCATTCGTCGTTGTGGATCACTGTCGACCTTGTCTAGACTTTCCTAATATGAATGCAGTATCCTGAAACTCTATTTTCACAAACTGCAGATTACATTGGGTGTCAAATTGAGCTCTGTAGCCACCATTTCTTGTGATTGGCCTGCCTCTAATCTAATGATAATTCTTCATCTCGTTCCACCATTCACATGTTCCTGGATACTCATTTTGCTCATACTTTATATTTACCCGGATTTGTGTAAAACAAGGCTAATGTCGCAAAAGAGAACGAGCACACAAATCGCCAACAACCCTTCATATGCTTATAACTTCTCTACAGTCGCAGCTACGAAAACACGCACGAGTACGTTCCCGTATCCAATTCTGCATATTTGTATAATTATTCAACAGCGTAAATAAAAATGTTTGGTTCAATATGTTTCTGTAAAAACGGACATAATTAGCAAATTCTCTTAATTTTGCAAACGAATGCAGTTCATATACACGTTTGAACTAATACTTAATATAACCAATTAATTTTTGTCTTACCAGTCTTATCAGGTTAGAGTCCTTTGATGATTCCAAGCCTAGAGTTCATGTTCTTGGTACTTTGTAGATTCTACTTAGATTCACTTTTAAATCTTCATACTTAATGCAGGTCTGATACAGATGTTTCACCTGATAAACTCTATTCACTATATCATTAAACTACCAAATCCAGTAATAAATTATCTACTTCTTATACATGTAACTCCTCAATTTTATTTATTATGCCTCAATAAATTTATTTCGTTCTATATAGTGAAGTTACAATTATTAAGAGATATCTGCAAATGAACAAAATTTATTAAAATATTTGGAAGCTTTAGTTAAAGGGAAAAGCGCGCAATAGTTATTCCCATAAAGTTGTTTTTATTTCAAAATATTAAGAAACCGATTGTGATTTCCAAAGGTTCTTTAAGAGAGTGGTATACCCTCACACGAACATAAATACTAATATTTTAGAAAGGTTAAATATTTCTAAGATTAAACCTAAATATTTCTTCAAATATAATGATAAAATTTCTTTCAAACTACTCTTAATTACGATTTATTTACTTCTCACGGCATATAATCATTATTTTAACACAAACAAAACTTATTTTCCTTTTTCGGCCAAATTTTTAAGTTTTTTTCTTCTACATTTTCTCCCTCTAAAAACGACATCAGTTAAAAGCGCATAATGGCTTACCAAAGAGAGAATTTCGTTTTGATAGGTTGTCTAAGGTGTTTCTCTGAAACAGGATAAGATTTCTTCGAACTCTAGGATAGGAAGTTCTAAACGTCCTGTTTGATTACAGTCCTCAATCATAGGAGGAAAATCAATCTCCTAAAGTGGCTAAAGCAATCCCTCTGAAACGAGTGAAACCATTTGTGTTGAGCTTCTCTCAACCTTCTTACCTTGCCATAAGTTGGCATGTTACAAGTATATATTTCCTTACGTATAAATATATAAATTACGAATGTTCTGACTGCGTATTAGGTACAGATAATGATCTTATATGATTGTTTATACCAATTCAGTCATTAGTTTAACCAGAAGACAGCAAAGCATACTAGAACTAAGATATTTTTCTCTTTCATTATCAACTGCCAGCTGTTATCCATCTGAATCTCCACCCAAGCTCGTTCGGATTATCTTCTTTCCGCCGATTATTGATACAAACTAGTTTCAGTCTGAATCGTTTGAAGACATCTTAAACCTCTAGATTCTTTGTCTTTTCGTCAAAAGTGTCCCAGTAGCCCTGTACTAGACTCTCCAATACCTCAATCTTCGTCCTCAACAACTTTAACAAGATCTTTCTGTAGCCGTATGCTGGACCCTCAAGCCCAACCATCATCGTCCTTTTTTTATTATTATTAACGTCGCACTAGTAGTAATACGATGACAATTGCCTATGGACCTCGTAATTTGAACCATGGTTAAGTGACAAGGACGACACCTGAGCTGGCACTCGCCTCTCCAAACTTCCACACCACGTCAACGGTAGGATTTTGGGTCCCGACAGATTTAACGTGAATCAGCCCCAACTACCATAATCTCGGCTACCATCAACGAAGTTCAGCAAATTTTCCATTGACCTTGTTCTGAATCTCCAACCTTACATAAATATACATGCATATAGTTTTTATATATTTTGTGTCATAAATAAGGACGTGTGTGGTTGTTCTAGATGCACACAATTCTATACTCTGTTTCACCCTAGCTTTTCAATATAGAAAAGGTTACAGCATATGATTTGAAACCATTGGCATGGTGTGGAAGTTTGGAGAGGGAAATGCGAAGTGACGTGGATAACAGCTGAGCTGAAATCTTCTATTTCAAACTTTCACACCACACCTTCGGCTGTGAATTATCCATTGTAGCCTTTTCTATACTTCCAATTTAGAGTGAAACAGAGTATTTAATGATATGATAAATAAGTGTTGCTTAAATTTTAAATTATCCTGGACTACTTGCAACTACTGACCTGAGTTATTTAAACTGAGACATAAGCTTATGCATCGTATAGCCTCTTAACATCTCAGTTATTTTTCAACACCAAATAATAACGTTGATTAAAAGAAAGTAACGATGAAAGGAAAAAGGGCCAAAAATTTCGAGTAATTAACCGTAGAAATATAAGATGATAATAAAATTCATTCCAGGATAAGAAAAAAAAAATATGTAACATCATTAAAGAAACACATTAAAAACTACGCAGCATGTCTTATTGACAAAGTAAATCTTCGGCGAGAAGTTGAATGAACGTAATAATGAAAACAGAGGTAGATCCGGAAAACATGAAAAATCGAGGGGGAAAAAAGCAGCAAAAAAAAAAAAAAAAAAAAAAAAAAATCCGTGGATAAAAAAAAATCCAAGTGTTACAGAAAAAATGTCTTTGCAATAATTAAGAAAGAAGAGGGTGTTAAAAAATCTATAACGCGACATACAAACATACAAAAAATAATCTAGCCTTAAATAAAAGGACTCATTTGAGGAATTAACGGAGAGGAAAAGGGAGAAAAAAGTGTCCATAAGTGTGTGAGTCTTTGAGATAAAAACCTTTTAAAAATCACTAGTGGCAACGTGAAAACAATAAACAGGGATGACGTGAAAACAATATTAAAAATTAGTTTAGAGAGGGGACTGAAAGTACCATCTGTAGCCTTCACATGTAGCAAAAATTAACAAGATTATTTTACGAGCAAAAAAAAAAAAAAATGTCCAAAACAGTGAAGGATGGGGCAGTATACTAAAAAAATAGGTTAAATATATACTTAATGTGATTATTGCAAAATGATTAAAATTAACGGTAATACTAAAACACAATAAATTGAAAAAAATACAATGTTTCCAAGTGCATTATTGTTATTGGTTTAAAATATACAAATAATGAATCAGTAGTGAAAAGCCATGCGTCAACTATTTGTAGACTAATATACAAATTAATACGATTTACAAGAATTTTATGAATAAAGTGATTAATCAATATGACGAAGTAACTGAAGAAGGCTTAGAACCAGCGATAGAGTTTCAGGCTTTCTACCAGGTGGTATAACAAAATTTTAATTATTACAAATAAATAACCGACATAACACGTAGTGTACAGAAAATACCGTTTCAATTGCTGAGATCGACAGTGACGTCATTCGAAAGGTCAAGAAAGGCTGAGAAAATGTATCACTCTATCTAATGATTACGTCGAGAAGTCATCCGATTAATAAAAATTAGGTTTCTTTATCGACTATTTTTAGTAACACTTGAAACTTTACGGAGAGAGAGATACTCTGGATTAATAATTAAAACTTTACGATATATATATATGTATATATATAATGCCAGTTACTGCATTTTCCTGCTTCAGAAAAACTAACGAACAAACATGAAAACCTGTTATGTACAATATTATGTACATAAGAATCAATAAACATACATAATAAATTTTATCCAGATATCTTGATTATTTATTAGTAATAATTAGAACTTTCAAACAAATATAAGTAATGGTAATTATTTCAAAATATAGTACTGAGTAACGTTGTATAAAAAAAATATTATTTATCTAACAACCAATATTTTAACGAAGTTATTTAGGAAGTCAAGTTAGTTTAAGAAAATCAAAATATTTTAATAAAAATAATTATTGGTTATTTTTGTGAGAATATATTTGCATATAATGCAGAAAAGCATTTAATTGTTATAAATGAAATTTAAAAAAATGTATTACAAGTTTCTTTAGTTAATGATGGCTGCGGTGGTTTAACAGAAATTCAAACAATCCTTTAATTAATGTATAAACTACTATAAGGAAAAGTGATACGCAGTCCTACCTTTCTTTGTGTATATCCTTCTCCTTTAATTTCTTTTGACTTGAAATGAAGGCCTATATATGGCTGCCAAAATTTTGATCAACACACAAACAGCATAAAACATTCTGTGCAAAATTAAATGAGTAAACCAAATACCTATTAACTTATAAATTTTGTGTATGTTTCCTGTTTCCTCTTTTGCAACAAAACTTTCGTTCTTAATAACTAATTTGTCGGGAGTAGTATCTCAAAATGCTTAGAGTAGTGAAGAGCTATTAAATGTTAAGTTCTAGCTCATTCGAAGTAAAAGTACTGCTTCCAGTGTAGTTCCTACTCATTAAGCAAGCTCAGAGACTTTTAATTTTGCCTCAAAAATCTTTATAATTAGTAAAAGAGACAAAAGCTAGGCCACTACCATTTTCAAAAGTTTTGCCCTGGGTTAAATTTTGCTATTAGTCATATCAAAATCTCTTATGTTAAAGAATGGGAAAACACGTCTAATGAATTTGTATGGATCGAGTATTAGAAACATTTTTGGGGAGAAGTAATTTGGAAAATTTTGTAAAGTAAATATATTTTGCTGCAACAATTGTGGATTAAATTTTTGAAAATATTGATAGTAGCAGAAATACATAACCATAGAATATATAACGTAATTGTCTTGAGAGGGTGAAGTTTGGATCAAATTTATTCCCACGAGGAAAAATTTTATTTATGCGAATAAAAAGGAATAGTTTCATTAAAAACGCTATACTTTTTTCAAACATTTCCTGTTCAATTCAATGAGAAATAAATGCAGTTGACTTTATGAGTGAAAATAATATTTTTCTCGAATTTCTCAACTGTTTTCAAAGTTTTTGATTCCACCTATTGTCTATATTCCATATGTGGAATACTACAACAGGCTGTTCAAGTATTACTACGATCAGGACACCAAAACAGAATAGATGTCTTGTTTATCCAAATGTCTCTTAAATAGCCGTTGAGTGACCTCCTAAGATTCATAGATCTTAGGATAGTTATAGAAAACATCCTTAACTAGCTGGGGAATGTGAATTGTTTCGCTATTCAAGTGTCTAGAAGTCATACTTAAAAGAAAGGATTAGAAACATTTCTAAAGTTTGTTAACGGTAGATGCGTCGGGTCATTAGTGACTTTCATTCGGTTTCAGGAAGAAACATACATTTTCGATATAGTGAAAACTGAAGAACATTTTGATTTCTAAGTTTATTCTCTCTTAACAAGTATTCAAAAAAAGTACTATCTAATTTAGATAGAACATATTACTGAATAATTAATTAATTCATTATTCTTTCTCTTTTAAATTCGCAAGAAAAGTATTGTCTTTTAGAAGAATAGGAACAATGAGAATTGCTAGATTTCGATTTTCGAAATTGTTCAATATTGCTTAGTGACAAATGATTTTTACTCCGCTAATGAAATTTAAAAACACCCACTGATTTTGAATAACCAATTGATTGATAAGAGATACGGAGTTTTTACCCGCACATCACCTCAGACATAACTTTCTAAGGTTTTTTCAAAATACATTTATAAAAGCAAAAAATGTAGCAAGTTTTTGTTTTCCAAGCAAAAATACTAATAATAATACAAAAAACATAGAATTGATGCACCAAAAGACAATTCGAAAAAACAATTAATTGAAAGTATTATATTCCCCTTGAGACCCAACACCATATTGTTTGAGTAATTGTTCTCTAATTTGAGATAAATAATCGAAAACGTAATACAAAACAGTATATACAGCCATTTTTGTTACAGTTAAGAAAAATACAATTATTGACCTGTTCATTATAATGGACATTGCATCTTAGTCTTGTAAAAACATGTGTTACTGATATACTGTGAATGACACAAAATTCTAATTAATAAAAATGGAAAATTATGTTTCTTAAATGTTTTTTACATGAATTCAAAGGACACAAAAGTATTTTTCATCAAATTTAAAACTTTAAGTGTAAAGAAAATTTTAATAATTTGATAAGTTGATAGAGAATGCTAGGTATATTAAGTTAAGAAAAAGGAGAAAAACGGAAGCAAATGGAAAATAGTAATTAACACACGAAGCTGAATAGACATTTGTAAATGTGCTTTAGCAAAAAAAAATAATTTAGAATTGTTAAACTGAAGTACATAAAGCATTTGGCACACATTTCCTTGGATTTTTAGTGCAACTTTTGTTTTTGATCCTCACAGAATTCTTAATATCTATCATTTTATAAAGATGTTTAACTTTACTATTTTTATAATTCTGAGGGGATGTCAAACTTGCATCGTATTTTAGAGGTTTCTTTCATTTCACTAATGATATTTTCCTCATCATCACTCAAACTTATATCACTGGAACTGTCAGTCTGTGTTTCCCTGAAATTTATATTTCTTGGCAGTTTTTCAGATACTTTAGATACTTAATCAAGCTCAGGTTTATAACCATCATCTTCCTCACTAATATCAATGTCTGACGCTTCACCGTTTATTATTGCTTCCAAGATTTTTTGAGCATCTTTTTCGGCATCTAAATAACGTTGATTTCCAAATATTTCTTTAAAAATAATTGAATCAAAGTTAGATTATAAAATTCAAAATTCAACATAAGCATCTACATTAAGAGAAGAAAAAAAATTTTTCTTATTATAACACTTAATTCTTATTATTTTCTGTATTTGTTAGAAATTCAGTTACACAAAAAATAATTCAGAAATGCATGCTAGTGTTTAGTTCGAGAATATTATGGAAAATGAAATATTTAGTTCATGAAATTTATTTTAGCTCAATGACATTGTAATGAAAATACAAGTATTATAAAACACACATTAAAAAAATACAATATGCAATTAATCTTAGAAACCTAACATTACCACTAAAAGTCTAAAGACAGTGATTTCAATAATTTTGTTAATTCGTTATTTCTAAAACACAGTATATATACATAAATATTCCATTAGGTGAAAAAAGCATAATTTATTTTTTTTTGATTTTTATATTCAAGCTTAACACGGTATTTGGACAAATGATATAATGCTATTCCTTGTCCAAAACAAAAAAATTTCCTGGTATGAATTTTTGAGAGTATAATTAAGTGATTAAGTCCCAATGTCTACTGTATTGAACACAGACAAGTTAATAAAGCTTTGATTACTATAAAAAATAATCAAAGATTACATATACAACACAATTTCATTATTCACACATTTCAATTCTATATGAATTATCTATAATTAAGAAAGATATAAAAAATATAATAAAACTAAATTCAAACTACTGACATATCTTCAATTGTTGCTTTCTTCTACTTACCATTTTTCAAATGTTTGTGGATCAAGGATCCCTCAAAATAATTTCAAGTTCTTCTAAATAAATTGGACTGCCTAATACTATAGAATACATGATTTTAAGATACAAAACTGTAAACTCTTTCTCTGCTAGTAGAATAAAAATGTCCATTAGAATGGACGTTGGGTCTCAAGAAGATATGAGACGATGTCATCTACTACGACGCCATTGAGTTGATTGCGGCGTCATTTAATGAACTTTAGAGAAATATAATCTGAACTTCATTAAATTTGTAAATAAATTACATTAGAAAATTCCAAAATAAAAAAAATACACAATAAATGCGCATAACAATCCATAACATACTTAAAATATAACTCAGTTGAAAGAAATGAAAAAAAATAAACTCAATTTAAACAAGACATTTTTCCATTTTAGGAATATTTATTTATTTTATAATATGAGTAAACTACAAGTACTCGTATTTCTTCAAATTTCAAATTTCTTTAGGTAATATGTGTCCGGAAAAGAATTTTACTCATATACGTAAAGGAAGAATTTAAATTAAAAACTGTTTTGAGTATTAAAGTAAAATTTCTGCAAAAAGAAATAGGTCTTCTCGTGAAAATATCATTAAATAAAAAATATTATTTTACTGAAATATTTGCACTTATTTTCATTTTGCGTCATGTTAATTTTTTTTCTTCTTAAAACAAAGAGTTTTCCATTATTCAACCTATTTCATATCAACATTTTGCTTCATGGTTTTTTCATAAAATAAGTAGATGAATTATACCAAAAGATTACTCTATAAAAGGGTTTTTGAAGGATTACGCATATTAAAATTGGTAGAACTGAATAAAAGATGATATTTTTTTTCATATATTCGCTTTCAAATTCATTTGATATTTGATCAATAAACATCCCTTATATGTGGAAGAAGGTATTGCAGATAAGCAGAAGAAATATGCCTTCTAAAAATTCTATAAATATAAAAGTAGTTTTATTCCTTTTAGTTCAAAAATTTATTTTTACATATAATTATCATTTTCCTGTACATAATTTATTAAAGCTTCTACATTTTTTTTCAAATAAGAACTATTGACTTCGTGATTTTTACATAACTTTAACTGTCGCATTAGAAATTTAAATACTAAGGCCACACTTGACCAATTCAAAATATTTCTAATTCATTTTAACATTGTGTCTCAATATTAAGAGAGTATTATTTTTATTTAAAATACTCATTCAAGCAAAATTTCTTCTCTGGTCATTTAAAATTGTTACTGAAACAATTTTCTTATAACTTAACAGATAAATCTTGAAAATGAATTATGAGTTTATTTTACACCGCGTGTAAATAATCCTCACTTTATTAATCTACAATTAATATTTAGGTGTCGTACTTTAAAATATTGAGATATCATTATGCTTATATTTCCGTTTGTGCGAAGAAAATCATTTTATATGTAAGAAACAGTAAGAACCAACAATTCATAATGCCTTTCTATGATTAGTAATATATTCGTTAGTGGTATACTTACATTCAAATACATTTTGTATTAAAAGTCCACAGCTTTCGTAACTTTAAAATTTACAGAGTATTTAGGAACATGCCTTTTTTTTATACAAAATATAATTATAATTTCAAAATATGAAATTAATAAAAATTGAACAATTTTATAATTCAAATTTCTTTGAATTTTTAAACAAATATTGAGCTACAGCTAAATTTTGAATGGATTTATTAGGAAAAAAACATGCTTACTTTGTAGGAAATAATCTCATATTTTATACTGTGGAAAATATCGACATTATGGTTAAAGCATATTTTGAGAATTGGTCGTTGTGCAATAGTAGTCACTATCGCAATCTCATGTACGGTGATGTTTACGTTGATACGAGGGTTTGAATCGCGCGCGCGCGTGATACCAAAAGAGACCTGTTTTGTAAATCTATCTAGGTTCCAAGTCCTCCTATTAGCGTGGAGTGGAAGCATGGAGAGGAAAGTTCCCACTCAGGTATCATTAGCGTCATTTGATTGAGGTTAAAAATTACGAGGTTCGTTCTCCAGTAGGCGTCATGTTGTTTCTAAGGCGCGACATTAATAAGCAACAAATGAAAAATATTTTTAAGAAAGTGTACCAGAATCATACCCCCCCCCGTTTTTTTTTTTAGAAAAACGCAAATAAAGGCATTATTCTCTATGGCGGGGTACAATTACTTAGTTTTCAAATTCAACACAGCCTAACGTTCTTATTATCAAATTCTCATAAATACAATAGTATATGTACAGAATGAGAGAAACGGCTTCTAGATTTTAGGGACAGAACAAAAAAAGGAAGATTTTGAAGCATTCTAATGCCTCATGAACCTTTAAAGAAAATCTGAACATAATAAAGCCAAGTTAATGAAATGAAAGTTATAACAATTTACTGTAAAACTAAATTTTCGTTATTATTTTTGATCTATACCACTATTAGCATGGATCTCAGAAAATTCATATCAAAATAAGGAATATTATTTTATTTTCATTCTTTTCAAGTTTCTCTTCAAGGTATTGACAGATTTAATTTGTTGGCATTCCTACCAGTTTCTTGAGTCAATTAATCAAAAGTTTATCAATTCAAGAATTTTTTTATGAAGATTGTTTAGTCTTACAGGGCAAACATTCACACATACAGCTAACATTTTCATTCAATAAGTACAACTGCTACGAGTGATTCTATTATTTGATGAAAGAGAGCTCATCATTGTTAACAAAAATTAACTTAAAGCAAACTTTTAGTGAAACTGTTAGCATCCGGACGTTGCTTTCTTTTCTGACTAATTAGGAAGACTCTTCTTAGCAAAGTCCTTGAAGTCATAAAACTTTCCTAACGAATACAACTCTCATTCACAACAGCCGGTTGACTTTGAATAAGGTTTAAATGAAGAACAGCGATGAACTCACACCTCGAGCCTTTCTTGCTCCCTAGAATTATTTGTTCAAGAAAGAACTAGTTCATTTCAAGAAGAAATAACTGTCGATGAAATTAAAGTTTCTCTATCGCGCTTTGCTCACCTTATTAAAATACATAATAAGAATACTTCAAGTGGGATTAAAATTGTGAGGTGTTTTTCATCAAAAGTTCGTTTTAAAATACATATTGTTACTGATAAATTTACTTGATAATCATCATAATATATCAGATAAAATATTTTATTAACATTAAAAATGGGGTTTTAAAAATTTAATTGTCGTTTTCTTTTCATTACATATTTCAACTAAACTACAGACATTATTTAACAGTTATAATTCTTTGAAAATTAATCAAGATAATGAAATGAGAAATATTTACCAATTATATTAAGCCATTTGCCAGTATAAGTATCAGATAATGAAAAGGAAATAAAGGATATCATTAAAAAGGGGTGAAAAATAATTGGAATATATTTAGTAGTATTTTATATGCTTCACATATTTAATTCAAAAGTATAATTAACTTTATCATAAAATTAAACATAACAATACCTAATTCAAGCATAGCTTTGAAACATATGCAAAAACATCAAGAAACCATCAAACGTGTGTACTAAAAAATTACCCGAATAGATATGATAAGTACATTTCATTAAAATATTACAAAAATTAACTGTATAATTAGAGATGCATTTTGCTAGTAAGATAGAATTAACTTGCATCGAGAATTATCAAAGTACTATTGGACATGAACTTAGTATTCATGAGCCTCGACCAAACGATGAACACGACTTTTGAGTCAACTTCAAATCATCAGATACATATTTTATCAACAATATTCCGAAAGCTTCAGCTAATTAGTTATAGTTCTGTATTTTATTATTATGTTCGCATCATTTTAAAACATGGTCATGCAGAGAGATTTCAAAAATGAAAAAAGTCACCAGGTTTTAAAATTATGTAACTGATAAAAAACGGAATTACACTCTTCAATCCTAAAAGGACGAATAAGAAGCAGATGTTATATTTTTATTTCCAAAACTTTGCACATTTCCGCATAAGACAACCAATGAGCGCGAGCTCATTTACATTTGCAAGGGAGTTTAATAAGAGTGTGACAGTTAGTACATATGTCACAGGAGGGAAACCTGCCTATGCTGCCAGCACCAAATATGTGTATAATTATCTAGATATTAAGAATGGAAAAACAGTAAAAAATTATATGCAGTGATACAATACAGAGAATAGATTGCAGAGCATATAACAGCTTTTTTTTAATCAGTATCCCCAAGAAGTCATGATTTAACACCCTGCGATTTCTTATTTTTCTGTTTACTAAAAATCTAACGCGTTAAAACCACCTGTACAGTTGAACATGGATGAACTGAAACTGCAAATAATTATAGCCATTCTTACTGAAATGAACTTACTTTAGCAGAACATATACCAAAATTGGAATGATACAAAAAAGATAAGTATGACTCCTGTGCAAGGATGACAGTCAAAATCGTGATGCGTCCCACATTTTCTTGCTCACCGCCAATAGCTCTCATGTTGCTTCTCAGTGTGGCGTTAATAAACAATCAAGAGCCTGAAATATTGAGCATGTTGAAAACAACATGAATGAGTTCTATTATCGATTGAAGTATGTTTCGCATTTCTGTGTTGGTATGGTCACATCGAATACTTATATTTTTATACATTTTATTATTTAATGTATAATTTTTAGTTTAATTTGTCCAAAAATGCTAGAACTTCTTTAGTTTTGTAATATTAAATTAAAAGTTTAAAAATTCTCTTAAAATCACCTTGTATAATAAATTAAAATGTGATGGTGTTATTTTGTAAACACTCTGTACATTTTACGCACATATTAACTGGAAGATTTACTTATAAATCAAAAGCAAACTCTTCGTTCTTTTGCGAATATTTCAAAATATTTATTTTCTTAACATTCTGATTTTTTAATAAACTGTATCTTTTTCTTCTTTTTTTTTTTTTTTTTTTTTTATTTTTTACGAAGTATGAAGGGTGTTCTTAATTATTCTTTGGAATTTTTTTCAACGGCTCTTTAGTTATTTTTTCAGACTATTTTTTACAGAGCACTAATCATTTCTCTTCTCTGTGTAATCTTTCATGGGTTCGGGCTCTGTCTCTTCTTTCATTATCGTATTAATTTGACTTCACGTAGAAGCATTTACTTTGTTAATAAAGCAGATTTTTTCGTAGTTTTTAAGGCTTTTTTAACGACGTAGTATCTTTCTTTTTCGTTTTTTACCCGTGCGTTAATTTTATTAGCTCTTTCCGTTTTACCCTTTAATTACCAGAAATTTCAACATTTTTTTTAAATGGAGTTCTTTTTCTTTTGGACATTTAGGCTAGATGAGAAAATAAATTAAATTTGTCTAAAAAAACTGCTACCATAGAAAAGCTCTAAGGCACACTAAAATGTTTCGCTTATATGTATGTATGTAAGGATCAAATACCGAGTGACCATATCAAGTTTTATGATATTTTAAAAGTTTCTTTTTTTTTCGGAAGATTGACAAGTTTCTGACATGAAACACGAAAATGTTTCTTATTTCAAAGCACTCTTATTATTAAAATATCGCAATATTTTTTTTTTATTTTTAAAAATTAAGATACTTTAATTGTTTCAATGAATGAAATTGTGGCTGGGTAAAAGTCGTATATTAAAGGGATGAATTAAAACTTGTCACTATTTTATTTCACAACCGAAAAATATGTACTGCTTATACGAAAAGTACTTGTGTGGTATAACGTTGTGACTCCAGAATTTGTGGAATGGCTCGGTAATGTGAAGGAATCACCCGGCTTAAGTAAAATTACTTCATTTATTTACATTTTTATGAGTTATATACATGTTACAAAGCGTTTTCGTCTTGATACACTTTGCACAATGTCACGAACAAAATATCAGGAACAAAATATATCGAATAAAATTTTACGAATCAGAATATATCCCTATGAATTTAGTCATTAAGAGATAGATTTAATCTAAATCACACGAACAGAGGAGGAGCAAATAGCAAATGATATCAAATCAAAACTAACTTATGAATCGAAGTCAAATTTGAGTCCGCTCCGTTTAACAAATGTCAGCACCTAATGATAACAATTTACTTTAATAATGTCATTTGTCTTCAAATACAATTCCTTTTGAAATACCCTCATAGGATTTCTATATAAGAAGTGTAAATAATATGAAATTATCAGATATATTTATTGGAGTTATTGGATAGTAATAAAGAGGAGTTGTGGAGGAAGTAGCGAGATCTTTTAGTACATAATATAGATGTGCGAAGGTTTAAAATTTTATTCCTGGAATAGAGTTTTGCGATTCGCATCCAATCACCAGAACAATAATAGACTCGGATCCAGTAATCGCAAGTCTACTTTAATTCTGTTATTCAAAAAAGAAAATTATCAATTATTGTCTTTAGATGAATGCACTATTAAATAAACGTTCTATATTTTTAATCGAATTTGATTTTTGAAAATTTTAAAGATAGACTAAATGTACCTTAAACGGTACACACATTTAGTACCGGTACAAATGTAAACATTACCTTGACCAGGTATTTACTGAGTGAATATGCTTATAATTATTTTGCTTGTTCATGTTTACAAACTAGCGACTGGCTTTGTTTTGTCGAGTCAAAGATTCTACTCCTAATGACTCTATAGACACGCCGTGTAGTGGGGATGATACACATTAAATTTGTCAAGACTCCTACCATTGGCATGGTGTAGAAATTTGGAGGGCACAGAATGCTTGCTCAGGAGTCGGCATCATTACCTTACAATGACTTAAAGTTATGAGGTACATCCCCAATAGCCTTCGTGTTGCTTCTAAGGGCTCCTTTAATAAATAACCAATCAATAATAAGTCTCGCAATATTAATAAAGAAATCCATACAAAAATAAGTTATTACCTATATCACATGAAATTAGTTTCTTTTCATATGAGTGTGAACCTTTTTACTATTCAATATACATCGCATAAAATAACATACCGTTATTTTTATTAGAACATCTAGAACCATTTTAAATTTCATCATCACTGCATTGTTGTTCACCAATCATTGCAAACGGCTTTATGAAAAACTAACGGGGTGAAAATTTCTGGCGATAAGCTGATTGAAAAAGCGTTCTCGAATATTTCTCACAAAAAGAATGGATATCAAACATAAGAATCAATAGGAACTTATTACGAAAAAGGTTTATATTAATTTGCCAGTTTGACAATCAAAATAGATTTAAAAACTGTACATGTTTAATAAATGGATGCTAACCATTTCAGAAAATTCAAAAAAAAAAAAAAAGGATTCACACATTAACGTTAAATAGTAGCTTTAAACGCTTGTAAAATTTATTATTCCAGTTCTTAAACAATTTTTTATAAAAATATTTATTTAAATAGCTCCTTTTTCTTATACAAATATGAATTTTGATTTTTTCCCCTTTCCACTGATATTTTTTTAACCTTTTTAATCGCTTAGATTTTCTTTTATGTGAAAATGTGACTTCTTTAATAAAATACAGCAGATTGTTGTCGTTCAAAAGATGCGTAAGCCAAATATGATGATTATGGATGGAAATTAATGCTTCAATAAATTTGTAATTCTTTGAACCTTGATAATGAACTATATATCATTTAGGAAAAGTAAAACTGATAAAATATCAGTAAAAAAGACGAAAGGGTTATTTAAAATTGTTCATTTATGAAATTTCTGAAAGAAAAAAATATTTTTAAATATTAAAAACTATCACTAATTTTAATATATTAATTATGATATTTAAGCTTGATAGTGTTTCTCCTTATGTAGTTTTTAAAATCTTTTTACCTTCAATTTTTGTAAGAAAAAGGAAATAAAGTGCAAAGCAAAATTTAATTTCTATTTACTTTTCCAAAATTGTTTCTATCTTTAAATCAACAATTTTTGCAATTATTTAAGTATCTCATTCAATCACTTATTTCGAATAAGGTTGTTCCAATCAGCCATTCATTGTGAAAAGCCCTCTGAAGGCGAAATGTAAGACGCGTCAGTATCAGTTGTGCTGCTAGAGAGTACGATCGCATAAAGAGCGACTGGCGTTTTGCGAATGTTGAGAAATAAAAATGTAGAAACAGACATGTGGAATTTATTACGAGTGAAATAAACAACGGTTCATCGAATCGCTAAAGTATGTATGTGTTGAACAAGGGGAAAATCGCTTTTTAGAAATTTTACAGAATATAGAATAAACGATTCTGAGAAAAACGTACTATAGTAATTTTATTTTATGTTTAATAATAACATTTTAATTTGTTGATGACCTTTTAAAAGCTTACAAATGTAAATGATGTTTTAGATTTTTCTTAACTGTCCATCTTTCTTATCTGATGAATATATATATTTAGCATTATAATAACTACTAGCAATCCAATACATTATTTGATCATACAGTTTTAAAATATATATAAAAATATATATTTTAAAACTAATTTCTACACCTTTTTTATTCTATTTAAATAAATGCAAAATTATTCACATACCTTCCATATTCCAAAAACATTGAGACATTTTGTATATTTCCAAAATGTTCCTTAAAACTTAAAAACTAATATTTAATTAGATTACTTTATTCCTTGCAGGAAATTTAAAAAGAAAACAAATATTCACATTCTAACATAAGAATCTCAAAATCCCGAATAAGAAAGCCGCTCTTTTTCTTGACATTGAGTTAATACATTCAAAAGATTGTAAGTATTTTTTATAAAAATGACCCCAGGTATTCTATGAATGTATCAGAAAATATATAAAATATTTTTACAATGGAGATTATTTATTTCATTTTTAAGATATTATTTTTTCCAGTCAACTCTTTCACGAAATGAAAGTAAACTATGGTTGAAAAGTAAAGGAATAATTTTCCTTTCCCTGGTAGGAGTGATAACAATTGCTTTCCTTTAAAAATATTGGTATCCTTTTGGGATATAGCTTAATTGGGAAAAAAATTAAGTGTTTTGTATTTCTTAAAAAATACTTGCTTAAAAAAGGTTTAAACGAATAGCACAGCTTAGGGAATAAAGAAAAGCTGTTGAAAGTTAGTTATGAGTGGAATTTTGTGCATAATTTATGTGAAAACCATTGGCATTTTTATTTGAAAATAAATGGCAAGTCTAATTGATATTTAGGGGATATTTTTACCTTTAATTTTCTTTTTTTAATCTTTATAGCGACTTAATTTTTAAGCTTTAACCCAGATAATGAATGATATTAATGCATATATTAACCTGTTGCTATAATATTTGAGAAAATGCTGATTTTTCTTCGTATCAGAAACATTTTTATGATTCTTTTTCGCATTATAAAACTCAAAAACTTTAGTTCTTATTTGAAATTACTAATTGATAAGTAATTATGAAAACTATTTAAACATTTATTAATAATTTACTTTCAAATCAACTATTCTAGTGCTTTGTTAAAGTGATTTCTAAAATGTGAAAGAGTCATTTCATACGAAGACTATTTGTAGAATATTTTGAAATTACAAGAATTAAAAATCGCTTATAATATGTTATATATGAAGCTTGTTTTCAAATATAAAACCGCGCGAAATACTCTTCAGGATTAAATACAATTTTAACACGAAGGCGAATCAGTAAGTTAGAAAAGCGAATAAAAAGGGGAAAACCAATGTATTTATTTGTAAAACATGTTTATTTGTCTACATAATTACCATTTATATAGATAACACATCGATCAATAACTCCCGAGTCTAACATTGAAAACAACATTTTTTTTGCAAA
>BMAW01004494.1:125685-177764 GCA_019974015.1 Nephila pilipes | reverse complement strand
CCAATTTTTTTTTCTTTTTTTTTTTCGCAAGAAATCTTTTTTGTTGCGAGTAAATAGAGATAAACAGCTTTCTGAATCATCGACTCGTTGCTGTTTTTGTTCCATCGAAAGCAATCGCGGCACCCACTTGGAAAAAACCTTTTTCACTTCACTTCAAAAAACCTTTTTCCTGGTCCGATCGACTTAAAATTTTGACACGTTTCAAGCAAAGGTTAGTACTCTAGAAAGATCTGGTTACTGGTTTACTACGAGCGCCATCTCTGGGTTAGTCTCGGGAGTTATTGATCGATGTGTTACATTAATCTCTTCTCTTCATAAGTTTTCCAAAATCAGCGGCATTGATATCTTTGGAATGAAGTATCAGCCATATGCATACCTCACATCCAACGTTTGCATTAATCACGAAATGCTTGCCACGGTGCAATTTATGCGGACCAAATCAGGAGATAATCGCTCTGAGCTAGGTTAAGCTTTAAGGTGATTACAAAAGAAGTTTTTACTAAAACTCTTCACTTTTCTTCAAGCTAAATAGAGCTGTATAAGGCTTGACATAATACTCTTCGAGTAACAATATCTGGACGTTGTCTTCAAATTCCATCCCGAAGTTTCGACGTAATGCTGTGACCAAAGTAATCTAGTGATTACAGACTTACAACCAGTGTCGTGGGTTCTAACCCTGATGCTACAGATGACTCGCCGTGTAGTCTTGCTGATGCACGTTATATCTAATCGAGTTCCCAAGTCCTCCGTGGTGTGGCGTGGAAGTTAGGATTTGGAAATGCCAGCTCAGGTATCATCCACATCACAAGAGCAAAACTTCAAAATTATGAAGCTCGTCGCCAATAGATTTCGTGTGGCTTCTGAGTGCAATCACGATCAACAGATTATTACAGTAGGAGATAGCAGTCATAGTTTTATCTACTTTTCTTGAAATGAGAGAACGAATTTCCTCGAGGATACCAAAACTCTGTCAGTGTAGCTTACTATTTGACGTTACGACTTTAAATTTCCGTTTTGAAGGTAAAGAAGGACTCTTCCATTGAGATTGATTTGGTTCAAAATAATAAATCTATTTTTTATCTACGTTAAAATTTCTGTAAATCATATCTTTACCTTCTTCGGAATATGAAAGCAGATGTTGATTTAATATGCTTATTCGAATATATTTTGGGTTCCTCGATCAATTGTCTGTCTCGGTCACTTAATAAGAATATCTTTTAAAGGTATAAGCGATTATGCATGATGCTTTCGGCTAAGCCATATGAATACCTAATTGCAGTTTCTAATCTGTCTATTGATACTTGCCTGCCAGAATTCAAATATTTTTATCAATTTTCCAAACTGTTTCTTCAATCTCAATCTCAACAGGATGAACGATTCTTTTTTTTTTTTGAAAACCTGCTATTTGGATTTTTAATTTTATTAGTCTTTATCGCTTTTCAAAATTTCGAAATTTCAATTTATATCCTCTTTTAGTTACTATTACAATAAGCGAAAAATAACACATATATTTTAAAGTTTAGCTGTTTTTCCTAATAAGGAACTTAATTTTAAAATTGTTTCAATTTAAATTTTAAAATGATTTTTTGTTTAATTTTATAATTAATTTAAGAATTATTTGATTATCCAAACAAGAATAACATAATTTAAACAAACTTTAAGTTACCAAATAAAATATTTATTCGTTATACTGTGGATAAGTAAGGAAAATAAACTGATAAAATTAAAATAATAAATCATTTTTACAATAATACAACAATATGAAAAAATAACTGCAAACATTCTAAAAACATTGTTATTCATCAAATATCTACTGGTAAAAAAACATATTTACATTATCATTTAAAAATATTTTAATCCACATTCAATTTCTTAAATTAGAATGTTATTTGGTCCATTCATAATAATCAAAACATGCATTTTAGAATCATTAGTGCAAAAGTGGTTATTTTTTCTTCTCAGTTTTAGTTTCCAAAATTATATATATATATATATATATATATATATATATATAATGGTACAATTTGATATATTAAATAGCTCTTTGCTTTATTTTTATACATACATACACATGCGTATACAAATAAATAACTGAAAATTCCTTCCTCCCTTCAAAAAAAATAGCATGCAACAAATATTTTTTTTCAAAAACTTCTTTTTCCATTACATGACCAGTAATCATTTGTTTGAAACAACCCTAATTTCCTGATTCTCTCTCAGATACCTGATGCTGCCTAATGAACCTTATTCTCTTGAGAAATATTATATGATGGCCTCCAAGTAAGAATGTTACTGGGACACAACAACAGGACAGATGACTTGTTTATCCGAATGACTTGAGTACATCCCCTTAATAGCCGTTGAGTGACCTCCCAAGCTTGATAGGTCCCTAGACAGATATAGGGAACATCTCTAACTAGCTGGAAAATGTGAAATCCCTTGATGCATGAATGTCCAGTAATTGGACTTTAAAGGGAGGATTAGAAACATTTTGAAAGTTTGTTAACTGCCGACGCGTGCAGCCATTAGTGACATTAAGTGGACAGTGAAATAAAACTATAAGCGCTTATTACAAAATTTAAGGAATACTTTTCGTTTTAAAATCGAAAATATCATTGATAAAAGCTATTGATCTAAGTATATAATGCACTTTGAAGACTATAATTTATATTTAATTTTTTAGATAATAATTTAACATTGACATCTTGGATAAACAAATCAATTAAAAATTTCAAAGTTCTGTATTGAGCAAAATATAAATCTAACAATGAATTGAAAAATAAAATTTTGAAAAATAGAATGCATTTGAAAACGTATGAAATACTATCAACTAAATGTATTTGTAAAATTTGAAGAATTATTAACTTCAGAATATTTGATAGAGATAAAAGAATGATAGAGTATCGTGAAGTTCTTTTTGGTATGTAATACAGTTATACAGTTGTTTATAGTTGTAATTAAAGCATGTAATTATTTTAAGAATAAAAAGGACCAAAGCTTTTAATAAAGCATATGTAAATATGATATTTTTGTACATAAGGTTATATATAATTTTTGGAAAACATAATTTAAGGTTATTAATACATTTCCAACAAGGAAAAGTGAAGTTACTTTATGTCAAATTTAAATATTCCCCAATTTCTCAAAATTTAAAGCAATGGAAGCAATGTTTTAACATCGAGATATCTTTATACTTAAGCGTCCATTTATTCAAAGAAAATCACATTTATAGAGATAAATAACTATATATGAACAACTAATTATCAAAAGCTACGTTAATATTTGAGAGTTAATTTCTGTAGTACTTACACGTATAATATTTTATACAATGAACACTCATAAATATGATTTGGAAATTGGAATATAATTTAATTTTAAAAATTATACCTTATGAATTAAATTTCCCAATTTTTTTTTTTACAAATACTGTATAATATCTAAATTTAGTGAGTCTTTATCGGAAAAAATTACATTTAATGCACAAGAAAATAGTCTCATATCAAATTGTTGAAAATATCAACACTATGAATAAAGTAGAATTTCCGAAAAGTGTACCAGAAAGAGAAAAAAAAATATTTTGAGAAATCCACTAAAAAAGGTATTTTTTCATGTTTGCTGTTGTTGCCCAGTATTGTTGGTTGACGACTAAGACAATCGAGCCGAAAAGAAACTCATTGATGTGTCAGTTATCAGGCGCTTATATCCCTGTTCATTTTTGCTGAAGAGAGTGGATGCACCTTGTTTAAGTGATATAAAAAGAAAAAGAAAACGAAGAAATGGGAACTCTGTATTAAGAAAATGAGAGTTCTTTGTTATATTTGTTGATCTGCTTAAATGCGCTGATGTTTAAAATACTCTAGACTGATTTCTAGAAAGCTAAAACAATCATTTTACTGTGATCTAACATCACCAATACAGAATGAAAATTAGATGAATTTACTTTTCATTGAACAGTGTTCCTAGTATACAGTTCCATTCTTAACTAAAATAATATTTTGTTAAACTAAAATACAATGATATTCTTTCTTTTTTTTTTTTTTTAATTTCCTTTCATAAGGGAAAATTACAATTCAATTAAAAACTTGGCTTACAATAAAACAGAAAAAAAAAAATTATCCTGTAATTTCATTTTCATATGAGAAAATATATTTTTAATTATTAATTAAACATTTGATTTGAGGTATTATAAAGTAGAATAATACAGATAAAAACTTTTGTTTATAATCCAAGTAAAGTGTGGGTGGGGTAAATATATTTTCTTATAAATAAGGCCATTTCTGTAATTTAAAGTGAGTTCACTTTGTTTTTAGCTTTCAGAATAAGATTTGTCTATACAATTTGCAACAGTTTAAATTTTTACAATATACCTGAAATATAGATCTTTTAGATTTCGAACTAAATGTGATTTCATGAAAACAAGTACAAGGATCTTTAATTATTATATAAGTCTTCTGATACGAAATGTCTTATTAGTGTATACAGAAATGGTACTGATATCAAAATTTTCTTTAAAAAAATAATTTATTCAATTATTACTACAATGTAACAATTATCTTAGAGTTCATTAAAAACTATTTTAAATAGGTACGAACGTCCTTTACAAAGTTTATAAAATATTCAAACTTATGCATAAGAATCTCATTTGAAATTGTATGCTGACTTTAAATAAAGCTAAAATAAATGGTACATATGAGCTCTTCAACCGATAAGCCTTCTTTACCCAGTTTGATTTATTTTAAGTTGGAATTACACAAGAGTTTGTTTCAAGTTGAAATAGGAACGCACTCTCGAAATTATGCTATTCTGAAATTCTTCGTTTGTTCTAAGGAATTCATAATATTTTTCTTAACAATACGGTAGTAAATTTCTTAAATATTACAGAATTTATCCATTATTTTGAGCATGAGTAAGCATTTGATTCATTTAAGAATCATTCAACTAATTGGTTCTTAAATCGAGTCAATGATTTGATTGATACTTCGCCGAAATGAAGTTGGCAGCAATAACTATAGAACTACAGAAACATTCAATCATTATTTGATTAAACGGTTAATTGTAGAAAGATTACGTTTAGTTTAGTTTAGCTTTTTTTTACAACGAAAGTCGCTTAAAATATTTCTCACTTTTCATTTCAAACACGAATTGAAAAATTATGATAATGAATTCTACTTTTATTACTACATATGCATCTTTGTCAATTGTTATAAGTTATTCATCATAATTTAAACTCAAAAATGTAGTCATAATTATGAACAACTTCCTCTGCTCCTAGATAATTCTCTTAAAATGCGCTTTTATTAAATTTTCTATCTCCTAGAGATTTATTTAATAACAATATAATTAACAAGCACAAATTATGTATTTCGTTTGAGAATTTTTCATGTGTTCCAATATTTTCTTAGAGATTTCTCATTACGCTTTGTTAAAAAAGTAAAGCCTAATATAATACACTTGCTTCTAATCTAATGTAGATAATGGAATTTCATAAAATTTACTTATATGTATATATATATTATAAGATCATTACTACTCCTGTTTTCCAGTATTTATGTTTTAGTGAGCATTATGCTAATTCTGAAGAATTTTTACTTTAGTCCTCAAACTTACTAAAGAATGCAGACAAATATATCCAAAAAATAAAAAGATAATGAAGCTTTCTGCGGAATTACCTTCGTCTTCGGATTTTTAAAAACATTTTATGTCTATTTGAATTAATCTTTCTGGGTTTCCCAGTCTTTAAAAATATTTTAAAATGACATAAAAACTCTTGCAAAATTTGTAACACCGTAGAAACATTCATTACATGTTTTTAGTTTTGTTTTTTGTATGCATAATCACATTTGAGGTAGAAAGTAGATATTCCACAGGATTAACAATATGTTCGCGAAATTAAAATGACTTGAGGATGGCAATGTTATTCTAAAATGTCCTACAATATTTAAAAAAAGATAGTGTTAGATAATGATGACCAATTTCCTGTTTACCATAGTTCAATATAATATCGTAATCGTAATCAATTCAAACATGTTTCAAAAGGATTGTTAGTGGAAAATGCGTGAGATAAAACAATCGCAATAGGCATTATGGAACACTTCTTGCAGGGAAAGTGTGGCCACTGCAGCCTGTTGGTCATGGTCGCGGACTTACGATTGACGTTACTTTCGTCGAGTCGTGAGTTCGAACCCTGATGACAATAAGGGCCTATTGTGTATAGGGTCTGTCGCTAATAGTCCTCGTATTGCTTTTCTCAGAGTAAAGTCAATAAACCATCACTCACAGGGTGAGTAAAAATCACGTGGATATCAGATAATAAACAAACTATTACCGATGAAGTCGGATCAAGTTCATGTAATTAATTGTACCCAATTAATGTAGTTAATTGTATCCAATAATAAACTACCTTGCTTGAAAATTCGTCTTTTTGAGTAGAAGAGTTGATTAACAGAAACTTCACAGTAAAAAGTTAAAATTAAAAAGATTTTTGAAACACTTCTTAGATAAAAAAAAAAGATCATTCTCCAGGACATTTCTATTTAAAATGATTTATGTATAAATTTCGCAAACATTTTTGTACACTGCCGAACTGTTCTAATTGTATTTTACCTTTTTAATGTAACATTTTGAATAGTTTCTATTAACGTATGATTATCTTTTTTCAAATATTACATCGTTTATTAATAATATTTTATAATCTCTTAAGAAGATTGAGTGTAATTTAGAGAGAATGATATATATATATATATATATATATATATATATATATATATATATATATATATACTGTCATACCATATATAAATAAACTAAATTGTATAATTATAAATGAAAGCTTATGAGTGTCCTGAATTTAAAATCCATGTAACCTATAATATTAATTTAATATTTCTGAAGAGCAAAATCTATGGAAAACGATACATCAAATATCATTATTAATTAAAAATGTATATTTGAGCTAAAATATCTGAAAAATAATATAAATATTTTGCCGTTAAATATATCATACATTTAAAGATTTAAATTTTGATACTAGTGTTTAAAACGTTAACTTCGTGTTCAAATTCTGATTTGTATACTATACTCACATAAAACGCTGCAACAATCTCTTGATTAAATTGTCTTGTTAATACATTTAAATGATCATGATTAACATATTTAAGCGGACATGAAGTAGTAAAAATTATCTTGTAAAAATTTAATTATTTTTTAGAAATTTTAAACTTAAAATTCAATAGTGGGCGTATATACCTTGGAAGGTAGTAATATATATTTCTGTAAAGGAAGTCAATTACATTCCTGAAATTAAAAAAAAAACAATTATTAAATTTTGAAAAGAGTTCAAAGGTTTCGTAATATATTATGGGATACAATTTATTTTCAATTATATTTTCTGATTTAAAAGTAAAACTAATTTAATCATATTCCAGAAGATTTTTAAAACAGCATTTTTCCTTTGATTATTTAATATATGTGTGTTAATTTAACATTATAGCAAATTTGATTGAATTTCGATATATTCGAGAGAGAGAGAGAGAGAGAAAACGCCACTCTCATTTCTAAATTCATTCTTACAATTATTCCAGCATTCTTTCATATTATTAAATTATCACACGAATCTCGCTCTCATATTTAGATATGCTTTTACGTACTTCAAAATTGTCTAGTAAGTCACTAAATCTAACTACTGCTAAACATTTTACTTCTTATCGGAAAGTAAAAATGAAGCAAAAAAATTCTATTTTTAACCTTAGAATCTTAAAATGCTGAATAAGACGAAAAAGAGTTTTTTTTTTCCTTTACCAGTGAAAAACTTTTCAATGGCAATTCAAAAACTGAGAAACTCTGATAAAAATGATCCAGCGATTCTTGAAATTCTCATTCTTCTTTTCAAAAAAAGAAGATTACATTCACTTTCCCGATAACTTATTTCATCTGAGGCAAATTATTTTCAAAGGCCAAATCATTTAAAACGATCAGACTGTAACTGGAAGAAGAATAACTAGGAAATATAATTCGTGTTTAACGGAATTCAGAGTTTATTGACTGCTTTCCTATAAAAAAATCTAATAATTTTGGGTTTAACTTAAAAGGCAATGAATTAAGAGATTTGTGATTTTACAAGTTTTTACTTAAGTATCTTTGTTCATATGTATGTAAAAAATATGTCCTTCCAGGTGTAAATGTGTAATTGAATTTTAACCCTTTTCACATCAAACGATCAAGCTGCAACTTTATAAACAAAAACTCTGTGGATAGTTCAATAATATGACAAGCTTATGATGAATTTGGGGGGGAGGCTGTCTTGGAAATTTAATTTTGCACTCTATTCTTGAATTTTAACCCACATTCTATCATCTCCGCATAAGCTTAAATTTTACGTAAACGTATAACTTTAATGACAATACATTATGATGGAAGCTCAAGCAGTGATGCACTTACGGTCCCTGAGTTTTTCAGTTAACAGTGTCTAATTATGTTGAAATTTTGCACGCATGTATAGCTAACGTAATTATTTTATAGACTTATATTTCCAAACTAAAACAGATTACTTAAGAACATTTTTTGAAATACATAATAATAAAGGTTTCATTTCCAGATGGAATATAATTTTCGAGTGTAAAATAGTTTATTAATTAAAAAAATTTTATGCGTCAATATTTCGTTTTATCTCATACATATGTAGCTATGATACTTAATTTATAGGTAATTTACCTGGACATCTTAGATAAGCTCATCAGAGTATTTATAACTTTATATATATACTTTTTACACCTTTTCATTCTATCTTTACATGAAAGCTTGATTTTTTAAAACCTTTTTTTTTTTTCACTTGGAGTGTGTGTATCAGTGTGTCATCAAATTTTCGATTGTTAATTTAACCAACTTCCCATCATTCTAGAGCTCTGAAACCTTGGGAATCGTTCTTATTCGTCTAACGATGCACTATTTAGACATTTGCGACAAGTTTTAACTAATATTTCAATATTTTTTTATTAATAATGCAGTTTATCTCAACCACTTGGCATGATTTCAAAAATTGCCAAACTTGGCAAAATATTTTTTGGCCGAACGTTAAGTCTGCAAAGCGGACCAGGGTAGCCATTTGGAAAAATACTGCCTAATAATTCCTGTTGCCATGTGTGGTTGCGCTAAACTGCATTCCAACTTCATATTTTATTTGATGAATTAATTAATTAATTATAGTTAGTTTTAACATTTTTATGTATTTCACTTGATGTGTGTCTGTCTCTCTGTGTATCAGTGTGTTATCAAATTTTCGATCGTTATATTAACCAACTTCCCATCAAGCTAGAGCTCCGAAACCTTGGGAATCATTCTTACCTTCCTACCAATGCAATATTTAGACATTTGCGACAAGTGTTAACTAATATTTCAATATTTTTAATAAACTTTGCCACCATATAAAACCGCTGTTTTTAAAAACGTTGGTTTTTATCTCGAATTATTTTGCTTAATTTATTAAGACCTTGCTAGAATACGAGTCAGCTCAAATTAATAATGTTATTTAAGGAATACTGAATAAATGACGATGACATGTGATTATACAAGTATAGTACCTCATATTGTACCGAATATTTAGTATGCATATCCACTGTCGATCGTGGTAGTTTTGGATTAATTAATTTAGTTTAATTCCTTTAATGTTTGTATTATTAATTATGATTTTTGTAATAACAGTTTCTGTAACTGCAGTGAGTTAAAACGATTAAATTTGTAATTCCATGGTTCGAATTCTTCCATATATTAAATTGTAGTGCTGTTGATGTTGCGTCTTGCGCTGTTTTCCCAACCTATGATTGCAGACTCCATTTCACGCAAGCGCAAGAAGTCTCTTGTGTAGAAATTAATTTTTTTTCCAGCTCATTATAAGTGAATGAACGGGGAAACATAATTTTAAGAAACGTAAATAGTTTTTCTTTAGGTGATGGCTACAAACTATTAACTTATATCTTTAGATTAACAAATCTGAAATAAATTGAGTTTGTAAGAGAAATTTTTGCATGTATGCTATATGTATTCGTATGAAGTGTTTGGTCATTTAATATTTACTAAATATTAAAAAGCTATTTGCTTGTGGATCAAGAATTTTTATAAACCCTATAGTTTTTACAGACCATCAGTGTCTCCGCGAAACAATTTTCAGATAAGTAACCTTTTGCTTAATCATTAAGAATTCGTAGAGTTTTGATAGTTTGAATTAGTACGCTTGAAATTTTTAGTATAAGTTAAATTATTTCTGTGTCAATAGGTTTCAAATGATAGAATGAGTGATGGTGTTTTAATAGCACAAGAGCCATATATAACTATGCTCTGTGCCAATCAAGGTGTAATGAGATCTAGAATGTTAACAAAAAATGGGAAAAAGTTTTAAAAGTCTGACAGGAAGAAGAATCGAAAACAGAGGAGGGACGTATTACTCGAATTCACCAAAGATGCTGAACTCCATGGGAGAGAAAAAGATCACAGAAGTGCCTGGGGATCATTATTCTTATACCCAACTAAAGAAGGTAAGCTCCTGATAGGTCTGTAGGCTTAAAGATCTTGTAACCGTGGTGTAATCGCCACATAAAATATTGAAAACGGACATAAGGACTCTCGCAATTTAATTACGTGTTTCTCTTCTTCAGTTATGAAATAAAAAAAATAGTTCTCTTAGCTTTTCTCTAAGAATAGTAGGGTACCTTTGGGGTTCATCTTCAGAGACAAGGAACTAAGCCCTTTGTACATTTTTAAGTTCTATTAGAATAAGTTTAAGCACTTAGCAATACCTGAGGGGACTGGGTTAGCATGAAATTCAACCACATATTTATTTATCACTTTTTATGTCATTAAATAGTCTAAACTTTTATCTTTCCGATAATGTATCACACTCGTTTATAAAAATAACAGTAGTGCTTGGTTTTTTCATTCTTTCTTAGAGCACTTCGCAGCTTGTTGACCATTTAAAAACATGACAAACGTAAACAAGTATTTTTCGCGTCGTGGCACTTCACTCGATATCTTAATAATATTAACATCTCTATTTAGCTTTTTCTTATAATTTTGTTACAATTGAAGAATTGACAACAGTAAATTTGATTGCAACTATCTTTTTACTGTCAATAAATTGTCTTTATTAATATTCAAGTAATTCTTAAATATTGGAAATAACAAACGTTTTTCCTCCATATCATAAAAACAATCAAACATTTAAAAAAAAATTTCGCCTATTTTGTACACTTAGATTTCAATTTATTTTCCTTAACAAGTAGTATTTTACTGGTATAAAAATTATTTAACTTATTTAGAACGATACAAAGTAAGTGTATATTTAAAAACGAAAAAGTCAACTATCACTGATATTGAGACTGTTATTGAATAAAATGATATTATTAGAACTGAGCCACACTAAGTGATTATTTCCTTCGGTATAATGAATATGACGAAAATATGGATTTTGGATGCGAAATTATATCACCAATTGATTTAATGTATGTTATGAATAAATTTTCTGTTTGCAAAATCTGGAATAGTAGCATATATATGCGATTGAAAAGGTGAATAGATCTTGCATCAGAATTACAAACCTTTTCAAAATGTGGGATCCCATCAAAAAATACAGCAAGCTTCTTGGGCTGAATATCTTCAGTTGTTGTCCAGTAATGAAATCCAAATCAAGGACTATGTTCTGTTGATCTCAAAGCTGAAGCGAATTCCATCGTGCCCAAGCAAAACGCTATACGTATGACGACACCAAGCATATTCATCATCCTATACCAATATTGTAAATCATAATGCCTGTATTTATACATTTGGCAAATCTAGAGGTGATAAGAAAATATCTTTATTCGAAAACATAGCATCCTAATAAATTTGTAAGCAGTGTCATCTGAACTCAAGTATCAAAAACTGAACTTGTGACCTTCGAAACTTTAAAATTTGTTGTTTTTGTCATTGTTTCTAGCATTTTCGTTGAAAATATATCTTGCGCAGAATTGAAATTCATCCAAGCCATTATTGGGCAAAAGTTATTGAGGAATGATGTAGGTAACACATTATCGAAAAAAGGAAACTGTTAAAAAAAGGAAATAAAAAAGCAAAATTGAATCTTACATTTTTTTTATATGAAGGATTGTAAACTATTATCTTTTGAGATAAAAGAAGGTAGAAAAAAATTCATACAAACCAAGATATTATGAAATTTAACCATTTTATTAGCAACAAAAGTATCAATAAATCATATCTTAAATTGTTATGTTCTTAAAACATGGTTTTTTCCGCATCAGGTTCCTTTTTCTAAACATCAATGAAACTGAAGAATTCAGTTTTTTAAATGACATTCATAATATATTATATTATATACTTTAACACAGGTTCTAACTTGCGTGAACAATTTAGTATTCAATCTTGCATCCTTTCTTAGAAAAATGTACATAATGCTGGGGAATTTAACGTGGAGGGGATAGAACGTTTCTGATCCCCTTAAGAAATATTGAAAAAAAATATAAGGTTTTATATGCAAACTAAGGCCTGTTACCTAATAAATGGTATAATTTCAGAATATTTAATCGTTTTTTATAAAACATTTTTGCCGATAACTCTTTCCACCCATCTCTATAATAACATTATCTGCACATTTTAGGTAAATAGATAAATGAATAGTGAAGGTCAATATCACTACAGTAATATTCAGAAAATTCTCATGATTTGTATATCAGTACATTTCTGAATACAACATACTGAGATACTGAAATCAAGAGGGAAAATACTTAATGATTCCCTTTTTACAATCCATGTTTAGATTTAACATTATTTTTATAAATTGACTTTTTAAGTCTTGTTGTTAAACATGTACAATAAATTTCATAGATTTTATTTCACTTTTCTACAAAAAAGGGTATGTTGCTTATGTTTTAGAGCAGTATTCGATTATAATGGTATTTGTCTTGCATTTTACCCATAAAAAATGGAAACCATCAAGACATACTACGTTTTCGGGAAAAATAAACAATATAAGGGAGAAGAAATTCTATTGAACTGTAAAACATTTTGTTGGAAAAGGATAATGATATCTTAGACACTGAGTTAGAGTCTAGAGATGCCAACGATGCAGAAGCATATACTACGATTTTATCTGTTAAACGAAAAATGAATGAGATTGCATTCATGGGAATAATGAAATAAAGTAAAAGATAATTACATTTCGAATGATGGAACTCGTTTGAAAAGAAAAGTGTCATCAGTAACATCTTCAAGAAAAATAGATAGATTCCATAAGAATACGTAAAACAAAAGATCATAAAGGTTTGAATGAAGACTGCCTTTTTGTTCTGTTTATTTGGAGCTGTTTGAAAAGAAAAAGATCACCAGTAACATATTTAAGAAAAACAAGTATATTCAACGAGATTAAGCAATGCGAAATATTAAAAAGTTTTGAATGATGACTGGGTTTTTGTCCAATTACCTTAAAGATACATTATTTAATATTTATGTTCTAAAATTAATATTGCCACCATTCAAAGATAAACAATATACATTTTATGTGTTATTTAACTTACTATGTTCGTATTTAAGTATGTATTTCTTTCATGATCCATATTTGTACTCGAATCTTAAGCCACTTCCTATCACCCAATTGAGCAGAAATTCATAAAAAAAATTACTTAGAAGAGATAGAGCGTTCATGAAAGGAACCATTACGGAAGTAATTTCTGCTTTAGATCCAGAAAATAAGAAATTATGCTAATTAATTGAAGACATACTATGGAAAGAGAAATTTCTGTTACTTCCAATGGTATCATACAGAATTGCCATAAGGTTTGACGAACTGCTCAGCACTGAATCAGATCTTGGATGATTCTAACTACGGACACTGAATCTCAACCACAATTAGATACATTGTTGGTTCCGTAACAAATAATCTAGAAGTGGAAGAACTATTGGACCTTATTAATCTAAAGTATACGCCTCGAGAAGTAGATTTAAAAAAAAAAAAAAGATATGATGCTGTACTGTGAAAAATTGTGTATCGATTAATAAATTAAGAAGTTAGCATCGCACTGACGGGGCTCCAGCTTTGATATACACGTACCATCCTATAAAAGTTCGATTGCAATTTTAAAAATCGATGTATTGTATCCTAATTAATTTTATCCCGTTTGCATTGTTCACAGAGAATACCTAGTGATTAAATGTTTAAAATGTGAGATGAACTAATGGCGTAGTTTTCATGATGTTAACTACATTCATTGAATCATATAAGCTTCTCTGTAGTTCAAAGCCTTCTTACAAGAAATGAAAAGACTTCGTACTTTTATGTGATATATTGTGTCTTTGCTTAGCAAGGTGGCTCTCAATTTGCAATGAATTTAAAAAAAAAATCTTTACTTTACAAATACTAATCAGACGATTGATCATTAAAAAAAGAGATACCTTTCTCAGATCTTGAAGATACTAATAGGTAAATATATATATGACATTTTTACAAATGTAGTGATGCACGGTTATAAAATTTATCCCTGCAAGGGCATATGATAGACTTATTTCTAACTAAGCACATGTCTTTTCAGTTTTTCCGTAACAAAATTAAGCTTTTAGAGAAATATCAGACTTCTAAAAATTTTTTATTCACTTCTCGTGTCTTACCAAGATATTGGAAACTTTCGCCGGGTTTGGAATTATAGATACTTGTACATACAAAATGAACAAACTGGCAGAAGATACTCCTGATATATTTAGCGAATTAAAAGTAATAAAACCATTATATTTCTATTTTTAGAAATCCCTTTTCTTGTCGACACTTTTAAAATAAATGTTCCGTCTAACCGCCAGTTAATGAGGATATTGCGGCTGAAGACTTGAAGCTACTAGAAAAAGAAGAAATTGAAGGATTGAAATTATTGAAATAACGGTAGTTCAACTATTGAGTTTTGAAAACAAGATATATTTAAAATCTGAAACAAAGATATCTTAAAATCAAAGAGTGTGTAATGAAACTAATCTTGAATTCGGGTACTTCATATTCTTATGCTCGGCAATGGGGGAGAGGAGTGTAACAATGGCGAGAAATATGGAGGATATAACCTACCATAGGATTGCTATATATTGAAATTTTATAATTGACTTTTACTTTGAAATTCTTATATTTTTTTCCAAAATTTACACACACACACACACACACATATATATATATATATATATATATATAATTTATTGTGGCGATGACAATATGAAAGAATTCATAGTAATGAAATAGTTCCATGCAAAGTCTTGGAAAGAATAGATTTAGCCACCCAAGGTGAGTTTTTTTTTATAATTTTAATTAAATTACCGATTAAATATAAGAGTTTAAGTAAACGGTGAAGTATTGAGGAATGGTGAACAGAAAATTTTTCAGATATTAAAATTAAAGCAATCGATAAATTATTAAATTGAATATTAGTTATATCAGCTACATGCAATTAAAATTAAAACAAACGATGAATTTTGAAAATGAATATATTTAAGCTAAATGTAATTAAAATTGAAGCAAACGATAAAACATTTAAAAGTGATCTGGCTGTGAAAATTGATCTCATCAAAACAATAGGCCCTTGGGTGGTTAACTAATATTGAAGCAAACGATACAAATTTGAATAGTAATCTGGTACGCCAAAATTGAACCGCCTAAAACCATAGCCCCTTGAGAGGCTATAGTTTTAGGCTTGAGAGCTATCTTAAAATTCTGAATGTTATTCACTTAAAATCATAAATCGATTCCTGTTTACATATGATTTAAGATAATACATAAATCAATAAGTAAATAAAATACTTAATTTTTATTGTTTCATTTCCATCTAATAAAAAATTGAGGGAAATTTATTATGACGTGTTTTTGAAAGTTAAGCTCATTAGTGTTGAAAGCAGACTTAAAAAAATCTAATCAAAAGCAAGATAAATTTTTGAAAAGTGATCAGCTACGACACGTTGATCAGCTTAAATAAATTAATAACTGTGAGTGAAAGGAAATGAAAAAAATTAATCGCTTAAAGTCATTGAGTAGTTTTAGTTTACAATATTTTTTCACACATATATTTAATATGAATAAGAGCCCCACCATTCAGCTTGCCAGCTGCAATATCGCCAAACTCTGATCCGAGTATACAGGGTGTTTCGAAACTCACGGGCAAAAAATTAAATGGTCATAGAAAACATCTTAACCTGGAATTTTCACCGTACAATGCATAGGCGGACAGCAAGAAGTGACTGCTTTCCATTACAGTGCCATCTAGCGGTTCACCACGTTTGCTTTTCGCCTACGCATAGTATGATGAAAATTGTTTTTTATACGTTTTCCGTCACCGTCACAACTTAAGTTTTTGCCCACGAATTTCGAACACACCCTGTAGTATAAGTAAACTTTAAATGACATATTTGAAAATACGAAAAAAAAAAAAAAAAGAAAAAGAAAGAGAGAGGGAGAAAGAGGGGGGATAATGTAGTTAAAGTCTAAATTAATTTAATAAAATTGTGGAATTATTTTGAAATTCTTAATCATAATAAATAGGGTCATATAAATTTCATAATAAATAGGATCATATAAATTTCATAATAAATAGGGTGAGACAATGAGTTATTTAAAAACAAAAAATATTGTTTCTGAAAGTATAAAGACAACATGACCAAAATATTTTTAAAGCTTTTTTTAGTAAGTTGTATAAGAAAAGTGATATATTAAATGTTTCTGCTTAATATATAGGGTTTTAAAACGTTTCTCTCCTTTTTAAACATTAGCGTATAAAAATATTTTAACGGAAGGCTTCTAAGAAAAATAAGATTTAATTATTTCTGTCTTAAAAAAGATATTCCCATTCCTTAAATATTCACATACTTTATGCAAAAGACAAACAAACTTTTATGATTACTTTGGTTAAGAGTTTTATGTTTATTTAACATTTATTTATCTTGTTTTAACATATTTTATGCAACAATCTTGCGTAAAACATTTCTGAACAAAAATGAGCTTTGTGAAATTTTTGAAAGAAATGTTATGACGTTAATAAAAAAAAACATATTTACTCACATCACATTTTTTAAAGTTTGGATATATATATATATATATATATATATATATATATATCTTGTTTCTTTAAATTTAATAGGCATTAGAAGCTTAAGAGTATTTTTTTTAAAAAAATAAAATACATATTTCTGGATCGCATACAATATAAAAAAAACGCGTAAAGACTGATAATTTAATTTTTAAAATATACTTGTTTAATTCCTTGTTTCAGCTTCTAAGTAAGATTAAAATATTCAAATTTCAGCTAGTATCCTTGCCACATTTATAAATTTTTTTGTGATTTCTTTTCTGAAAAATGAAGAAAAAGATAAATGACTACAATAGCATTCCACAAAAAAATATCAACAATTGCTTATGTTAAATATTTTTTTTAACTAATATGAGATTCCAGAGGGAAGAAACGAAAAGGAAAAGTGTTTAAAAGCGTTTATTAATAACATTATTTTTATGAATGCATTAAAATTTTCAATATGTATTTCAAAATATCATTATAAACAATTTCAAAATTACTCAAAAATCCTAAAACCTTTTTTTCACATGAATGTTATATTCGTGCTTCATTAAAAGGATAAAAAGTATTGTGCATAGAAGTATATAATGTCATTTTAAATAAACTTATAAAATGTCTCTCTTATCACTTTATTAGTCTTTGATGAAAACAGATCTCTTGGATTTTTTTATTATATTTTTTTCGACATTTTATAAATATGATAAGATTTAAAATCACTTATATTGTTATTCAACAAGATTTGTTTTTCTTTACGGATTCTAACTTGTTAATTTACATCATATACACCGAATACCTTCATCATATGCACCGAAGAGTCATAAACACTGTGATATCTCCAAATATCTCATGAAGCATCCATTTGTTTGGCAAATTGCAGGAACTAGATGTCCCATTGACTCAACAAGTCACCAGAAGTTCCCTGAAGAACTATTCAGCCAGGCTGCCTCCGCAGCCATCCTCAATTTCTGGTCTTTCGATCATGTTTGATGGGATTCATGTCTGAAGATTAAGTGGCCAAATTATTCACTGTAATTGTCCACAATGTTCCTCAAGCCAGTCGCAAATAATTTTGTTACGGTGAAATGGTGTACTATCATCCTGGATCATTCCATTGTTGTTTGGTTATATCAAGCCCATGAATGGCTACAAATGGTCCCCAAGTAGGGGAATATTATTTCCATACAATGATCGGTTATGTTTGACCAGCGGACCCAATCTAAGCCATGTGAAAAACAACCCACTTCAATATCGAGCCTCTAATAGCTTTCACGGTGCTTGTTCACCACTTGGAACTATAATTTCGTGGTGTCTGCTCTGAACTCGAAACCTTGTATCAGCTCTTATAAACTAGAATCGTGATTTATCTGATCAAGCGGGGCGTATTCACTCGTCTAGAATCCAAAGGTACATGAGTAGGTCTTCTGCTGTCATATAATACCAACATCGAATTTCGCTGCACTGTCCTACGAATACGTCTGTCCTACGATCTACTTTGATTGTCGCCGTTTCTTGTCTGATAATACTGACTTTTCTATACAGACATCGTCTCGGTCAGTAAGTAGACGTGGTGGCCGATGCGTTGTCAATGGTAGAAGATAATGCGTAAAATTATGTATCTTTGACATATTCTTGACGTTATGAATTGAGGAATTTTTAATTCCCAAACAACTTCCCAAAATGGAATGTCCTATGCATCTAGCACCAGCTTGCATTCCATGCTACATTCTGTTGATTCCCATCTTTTGGCCATAGTCACGTCAGAACAGGTTTCACGGGATTTCACTTTATTAACAAATACCTAGGTAAAAAGCTGCCAATTTAAATATTTCTTATGCAATGATACTGCCATCTGGATATTTATTTATTGCTATCCCATGAATTTTGTTCCTTCAGTGCTTTATAACTGCAGAGAAAATTTGTTAAAACATTTATTTCTTAATTCGCTTTCTTTTTTTATATGTTTCTTATCACCAATGATATGAATTCTTATTTCGTGGTACAACAATTCGATTGGAAGGAGCTGTGATACACTTTAAAAAAAATTCTTTTTCCTATCTTTATTGTTAATTAAAAGTCATTTCCCCTCATAGATTACATTAATTATTTTGCAATAAATGATTTTTTTAAATTTTCCTCAGTATGTACTTCTTATGAAATCATTTAATTTCAGTTTATTTGAATGAATCGTTAGATAACGTTTCACAGGCTTTCACGCGTATTTTCTTTCAATTAATATCTGGAATATTTTACTACGATATTTGGTATAAAAACTTCACCTTGTGAAAGAAACATGAAATTTAATTAATTGTACTGTACAATAAAAAATGAAGTGAATAGAAAGAGATATAGAGAGATTTGAAAGATTTATAGGAGCACTATATTGGTTCTAACAAATCTCATGTGATTTACTGAGTGTGAATACTTGATTCGGATCCAATGATCCGGAATCTTCTGTTTAGTTTAACACATATATAAATGAAATTCGTTATTATAATATTTTGGTAAAGGAAGCGAGTGATTAGTTATTTTCTTTACTTCATTGATTTGTTTGGATATAGATTATCCAAACCGTAAGTGAAAGAGTTAAACATTTGAATTTTGTTTAGTTTAGTTCTTTATTAACGTCGCACTAGGAGCAACACTAGGGCTATTGGCGATAGACCTTTTAATTTTGAACCTCGGTCAAGTGACGAGGACGACATCTGAGCTGACATCCCCCTCCTAACTTCCACACCACGCCAACGGGTGGACTTTGAACTCCGACACATTTAACATGAATCAGCCCCGGCTACCCGGTGGGTCTTTGGCATCCTGCGACACAACAAAAACCGCCGATCACGAATCCGAAACCATGACCACTGGACTACCGCGGCCACTAAACATTTTGGAACTGGTCCTCAGTGCGCATCCAGTACATCCTTTTAACGACAATATTATTCCTTCGTTCTGTGCATCCAATCCACTTAAAATGGCTTCTCTGTATGTGCTGCTTGTGGTTCAATATCCAAAATGCACAATACACAAAAATAAAGTGAGTGACTGTTCATTTGAATTTGTATAAAATATATAAGGAGATCATTTGCAAAGTTATATTTAGATAATTACTGCATTTACTTTTACATTCTAATGTCATTCTTGTGATAAGCCTGAATAGGTCTGTTATCCCAGAGAACTCCCACCCGAGTCCTGTCTTTACATTACAAGCAAAAAAATAAAATATTACTAACGCCACGGCTGCTATTTTGGTGTGGTATTCGCTTTGTTGGCGTGATGATGAAGGATGAGACAATGAGTCTAGTATGTAGTTTGCCCCATAAATATACGAACAGCGGTTATAATTATTTTATAAATCGAAAGTTAAGGTAACTCTGATTTATCTATTGGCATGAGAAATAATTAACACGAATTCAGTATTTTCCTCAATAAACAAGGTCGTCTTAGCTTTGAATCATTCCTACAAACACTCTCAGAAACATATAATTCACATGAAAAAATCATCTGGTTTTTTTTATGATTTTAAATAATATCTTATGAATTTCTTAAAAACTTTCAAAATTTTACAGAGAAAAATAAACCAGTCTTTGTTCGATAATCGTATCAATAATCATCGTCAACAGCAGGGAAAACCCAAGCTACAGTACTGCCCATAACTTCATATATTACCCATGTCGGCTGTCGGATGAGTACTGAAATGGGATTAGATTATAGTCAACACACCACTCAGTGGGTATGATAATTTTCATAGCGCCACAGCTGCCATGTTCACCCATTCTCGTATTTATTGAACATACTACTTATACTAAACAACAAGAGTTTTTTGCAAATATATGACGTTTTTCTATTTATGAAGCATTGCTAAAATGATTATTATAAAAACTGACATTTTTATTTAAAAGATTAAGTTTTTACACATGGATAAAATTAGTTATTTATATAATGGATATGACAGTTGCATTGTAGCCACGGTAGCCTAGAGATCATGATCATGGACTCGTAGCTGACGTCGATTCATGGGTTTGAATTTTGATGCCACTAAACACCCACCATGTAGATGGGCTGATACACGTTAAATCTGGTCGAGGTTGCAAGTCTTCCCGTTGGCGCAAAATAGAATTTTGGAGAAGTAGGTGCCAGCTCGGGTATTATCTTCTTCACTTGACCGTCTCTTAATATTACTGGATTTGTTCCTAATATCCTTCGAATTGTTTCTGAGTACGACGCCGATAAACAATCATTATCAACAACTGACAGTTGTGTTATTGAATAAATCATTTTGGAAGAACAAAGCTGTATTCATATTTTCAAAAAAATTCCAATGCAGAAAAATTATTCCGTAAATTAAAAATAGCTATTTTATATTCAAATCAATACAATTTCATTTCTTAGATTATTTCACAGCAAATGGATTGCTTTATTTTGTTTTAAAGGTATCATTATCGATATCGAACATGAAACAAAGAAAATTGGAAAGATTTCAAACGTTAAAGAAATACCAGGGATAAATGGAAACAAGATAATGGTAAAAAGTAATTTCTATTTTTTCAAACTGTTCTTCTATCATTAACAGACCATTAAATTCACGACTACTATTTTCTCTTCTCTCATTCCCCCTAGTGTTTTCGAAGTCCTTACTTCCGCTTAATGAGACACGATCCCTTGAGGACTTCTGTATTATCCCCACCAAGTAATGATGTGAACATGATACAAAAACAAACTTGACTACTTGTTTATCTGAATGAGTCGAGTATACCGTAATAGCTGCTGAGTGACCATCTAAGCTTAATAGGTCCCAGAGCACAGACAGAGGACATCTTTGCCTAGCTAGGAAATGGGAAATCGCCCAGTGTTCAGAATGTCCAGAAGACAGACTTAAAAAAAAAGGATTAGGAACATTTTGTTTATTCATTATATACCAGTGCGTGTCTGTATTAAGGAGGTAGTAAGAAGAAATATGCAATAGAGATTTATTAAAAAGTGTTAATTATCTGTAGATATCAATTCAGATGCTCTTTGATAAGAAAATAATTAAGTGTGTGTGGGGGATTTTAATTTACGAATAAATTTAAAAAATTACCATTATCTGATTAAACAACACGTCTTTCCCACTGATTGACTGTGAACACCGCACTTGAAAGAAACACAAAGGCGATAAGTGACAGAAATTAAAAAAAAAAGCAAATACTTTTTATTCTGTGCACAGATTTGTCAAACATATTCAAAATAATCAGAAAAAATTTCCTCACCTTGTATTGATTACAAAATACTAAGCATTTGTGTAAAAGAGCGTCACGAAGAATAAAACTCTGAGAAAAATTATTTTAGTTTTGAAAGTATTTAAAATAACTTAATACACCGATAAAGGAAATTTAGATAGCAAATTAAATAATGTAATAAGAGCAGTGAAATTCTGCAAATATATTTAGAAAAGTCGTTCAATTAAAGTATTGTATTAAAATATTTCTTTTTAAATTTTGGTTATTCCTGATGTACTACATCCGTTTAAAATTAATACTTAAATGTAATAACTTCAGATATTACTCATCGCAAAAATAAATTTAAATTGATTTATTATTTATTAACGTCCCATTAACGTTCAAAACGGGTTTTTTTTCAACAGACGTCACAGTTTTAAGCATTGGTCAAGTGATAGGGGCGACACCCAGCTGGGACCTCCCAATCCTAACTTCCATATCATTCAAAAACGAGAATTAATAGCTCTGACCGATTTAACGTTAAAGAGTACCGCTACAAGGCGGGTCAAATAGCATCACAACTCGAATCCACGACTCTACGGAAAAAATTCCGGCACCTGATACGCGACTCTGAGCAGTAGGTTATAGTGGCCACACCTCCAAAGAGGTTTAACTTTTGAAGTGTTGTAATGTGAATGGCACATTACAGAAAGAGTAAAACAAATCATTCTAAAATGACATAAAAGTATTAAGAATATAATGAATGTAAATTATAATATGTCACGTTAAAACAAAGTATTTATTGAAAGAAAATTCAAAGCAGTAATAATAATTCCATGTGTAATTTCTGATTTTCTAACTTACAACCTTTTTAACTTTTTTAGATGTTTTGTCCTGAAAAATAAATGCAAAGCATCTTGAAAAGTTAAAACGCTTATAAATTAGACTGCTTCGTTTTTTATTGCTTATTAACGACGTATTTAGGAACAACACAAGAGCTAATGGCTAGGACATCGTCATTTTCACTCGGTCAAGTGACGAAGACGACCCTTGAATTGGTACTCCATTTATTAAACCCACATCTTCTCTACATGAGACGTTCCGAATCTACAGATTTAATATACAAAAACCTAGCTAAATGTCTTGCGTTTGGTGGC
The DNA here is from genome assembly GCA_019974015.1 of Nephila pilipes. Lineage (NCBI taxonomy): Eukaryota > Metazoa > Arthropoda > Arachnida > Araneae > Nephilidae > Nephila > Nephila pilipes. The sequence continues at coordinate 154,346 of BMAW01004494.1, read as the reverse complement.
ATCAGGTTTTGAACCCGTGACTCGACGGAAATTAAAATGACTGTGGGATTGCAGTTATGACCATTTAGATACTGCTGACAGCATGTTTTACCGATTTTAGGAAATTCATTTTATACTGAATAATTTCGAGGCTCTATTAGTTTCAGAAAAAATGTAGAAGCGATTAAAATAGTACAGATAATCTATGTAAAATATATAATGCAAAATAACACCGAACAAGAAAACTAATATTCGATTCTCGGTTTCTCGCTACGAAATGTGTATATGTTTTGTATGTTTTCAAGAAAATAAGAAATTAATACAAGTAAAATTATTTTTAAAAATAGTTTTTGAATATAAAATAATTGAGGGAAAGAGAGGAGCTTAATTAGGATACCTGAATAATCACCGATAATTAAGTATCATAGATACTTACTTTATATTAAATCAAAACAAATATTAACGCCTGAAGTACTTATGAATTATAAATTATTTCACACCTTTTAAAATGAAATATTTTTACACTTTTTGATTCATCTTTAAATTGAAGTTTAATTTTTTTACTTATACTTATTTAATTCTTTTTAGTCCGGAAATTTAAGATTAAAAGAATAATTAAATGAGCGATACATGTGCTTAAAATTTTAACTAAATTAGACGTTGTTAAATGGAAGAGCTAATCCCACAGCCTCCCCCCTCTCCACTCGTCAAGTAAGTCCGTCACTACTTCAGCATACCAAAACATTTGCATTAGCGTGCTTCCTCATTATATACAACCATAATGTTCATTTCCAAAACTGTTTTCATCGTTTGTTATGTAACTGTATAAGTCCATTAAACGCAGAAATGTAAACGTACTATGACAGCATGAAATGAGTCTTAAAATACATTAAATCATTCTATGGGAAATGATGAGTTTATTGTAGAATTCAGTATATTTTTATCAGAAGATTATAAAATAGTACATAGTCAATATATGAATGAAGTATTTACATAAATTGATTTTTTCAATTCTCTTTGAAACTTAAGCAATAGAAAAACTTATGCTCATTTAAGATATATTAGGTTGTGAAATATGAAGTGGAGCAAAAAATGCACATAATTGAATTCGATTTTTTTTTCAAATTTTCGATTAGAATTCGACTTTTCATTTTTAGTCAAAGTATGCAAGTATGCACCCATATTATTAATACACTTTTGCCATTTTAGAGGTAACTCATTTATTTCCTTTGCCGTAAAAGCCTGGATCACGGGAGTCAATGAACTCTTGAAACGCCATTTTGATTGCCTGTGTGGAATTGAATTTTTTTCCAGATAAAAAGTTGTTTAATTTTTGAAAGAAATGATAGTCAGTGGGGGCAAAGTCTGGTGAGTACGGTGGGTGACGAAGAGTTTCTAACTTCAACCCCTGTAGCTTTGACACGATCATACGTGCGGCATGTGGTCGAGCGTTATCGTGCAGGAGAATTGAAATCCGTTTGACTATATAATCGCAAGATTTCTCATCATTTCGTCTTGATAGCGATAGACATCCACCGTGATCGATTGGCCAGGTTCCATAAAGCTGTGGCGGATGACACCTGAAACAGACCACCAAACAGTGACCATCAACTTCTTCTGGTGGATGTCTCGTTTCGGAAAGTGTTTTGGTGGTTCATCCTTGTCCAACTATTGCGATGAACACTTACGATTATCGTACATGATTCATTTTTCATTGCACGTAACGATTTGATTCAGAAATGGTTCGGCTTTGTTGGACAAAGAAGAGAAAGTCATGCTTCTTCCTTCTGTGCATCAGTCAATTCATGCGGTATCCACTTGTCCAGCTTTTTTACTTTACCAATTTGTGCCAAATGAGTCAAGATTGTTTGCTTTGATACATTGTACATTAATGATAATCCACGTGCACTTTGGCTGGAATTCGCTTCCACAGTATTTTTCAAGACGTCATTATCCACCTGAGTCTTGGTTCGATCACGTGGTTCATAAGACAGGTCGAAATCTCCAAAACGAAATTTCTTATACCAACGGGCTACAGTTGGGCTTGTAGCCACTTGAATGCCGAACACACTATTGATATTGGTGACTGTCTGCCGTGTTTTGGCTCCACAGTGGAACTCATACTTCATCAACACACGAATTTCGCTGATTCCCATGGTCTCACTTAATAGCCTATACAAAAAAAAAAAATTGCAAATTTTTTCAAACTGAAATATGCGTTAAAATGAGGAAAAGATGTACCTTTCAAACAAAAACAAATTATGCCAAAATATGGCGTCTAAATGAGGTTATGTGCAATTGAAATAAATAACATGAACTTTGCTCCATTTCATACTTGACAACCTAATATTTCCATTAACTTGGTTCATGATATTTATTTTAAAATATGAATAGGCAACTGATACCAATTCAGAGACCATAAAAATTATTTCTCAAAAATAAATAGGAATAAAGATTGTCAGAATTATACAAGAGACTCAAATCTTCTTTATTTTACGTTTATTTAAAAAATCTATTTCTTTTAATATCTAAGCATTTCGTTTCTTTGGAACACAGTATAAGTTAAGTAAGATGTTTCTCGATTGATTCATTGTTCATTAACGTAGCACTTAGTGTGAAATAGTAAGTGATGCTGGAGTTTTATGGCTTAATATATTTCAATACAACTATGCTGCGCGAAGCAGGATACAATTTTGATCAAATCGACTGAAAAAATATATAAAGGGGGAAAATAGGTTAATTATGGGGATCAAAATTAAAGAAGGAACGCTAGAATACCCCGGAGACACGTCACCCGCATTTACTAAAATTGTAAACCCTATAGAAATGATCAGTAGAGTACTTCGGAGTCATGCGTTTGTATTATTTTTTCAAAAAAAGTAAGGCCCTGAGGGAAATCTTCAGGGGTATTAGGACACAAACTTGCATTTCAACGGAAACAAAACCGACCATAGGTTCGGCGCCATAACCATTCGCCTACAGCGATTAGATTTTGTTTGAAGTTAAGCTTGCAGCGTTGAGTGGTTTTCTTGCAAAGGGCGCACAGTTGAACATGGAGTGCTAGTGGCGTTAAATACCCTTCACTACGCGGTCCGAAGAAAATGACCGGTCGACTTTTTGTTGCGCTTTCACACACTAGGCTAAAGACGTCTCTCTCGGGCTAGTTAGTAAAGCATTTTACCTTACGGCGTTCTTGTAGAAGAGAGCCTCTGAAAGTAAATACCGGTGATAATTGTTACTTTTCCAATCCCAAGTCGTTTTTGTTTATTACTGGCAAATTGATGCCTTTTTATTACGTCGTACTGCTAAACCTAATTATTATTATTTTCTTTGAAATAAACGAAATATTTATGTGAATCACTAAATATTTACTTTAAATATTTATTATATCACATTTCTAAATCTTTTAAGACTTTAATTATATATATATATATATATATAGATCACACTTCAAAATTTTACTTTGAAATATCCAATTATGTTGTACATCCCATTCTTACTTCTGAAACATCAGCTGTCACACTTCTAACTCTTAATTCAAGTTTTTAATGGCCATTGCTTTAAATCGTACTTCTAAATCTTCACTTAATATGTCATACTTATAAATCTACAATTAGATAATACTTCTGAACCTTTATGTTTTTTTTTTTAATTCATGAATTTTGTATGATTCAATAGGGCTACTCTTGTTCTAATCCTTACACACGAAGCTATTTTAAAAAATGTATGACGCAAAAAAATAAAATAACAAAAAAACATTTTATACACTAACCAACTAGTTAATAATAAAAGAAAAAAATAATCCCTTACTTGAAAAAGATCATTTTCACAATTTTTAAAATACGACCTTCAGAAAAAACGATTTGGGATCCAATGAAATACAAATTCTAGAAAAAGAAAGTAAGACACTTTTTTTCTTAAAATTTTTATTCAAGATCTTACCCATTACACCCATTAAGAAATTCATAACAAAGCAAAAATTTCGAGTTAGTTGAGGTAATTAGCAAAACATCAAAGAAATCTGCAGAATACCTGAAGAGAGTGACAATTATTTTGAAAATTTCCCAACCACTGTTGTGTAAAGTTGCAAAAGCATTTATGTTGAAAATGCCCTAGAGTTAAGTTCAGAAAATGCATTTAATCGAAGTATTTTCACTAATTGTATTCAAAATTGCAAATCAACTAATTACAAACTAACTTTCTGAAACTCAGTATAAGTGCATCTGGAAATGCATATTTCTAATACTATACAATAATTAAGTTATAATATTTAGAAAATAAGAAGTAAATGCTTTTGTAAGATGCTTTTGTACCGAAGGCTGTAGGCTCATTAATTAGAATTTTTTCCTTCTTTTTTTTTCTGTCTAGTAATCTAATTCGACAAGAACAAATGAGCTTATTTTCTGCCAAGATTTTAAATAATCCTCACTTCATAAAGTAACTGAGATAATAAAGGTCTTTTACTTTTTTTTATCTTATTTTATTTACTTATTTATTGTTGTTAAAGTATAGTGGGCTTCTTCTATTCTGCAAGATGTGGTGCCCGCGGTATCCTAGAAGTCATGGTTTCGGATTCGCGGCTGGCTATTTTCGTTTAGTCGCAGGTTCAAGCCTTGTCGCTAAAGACTCGCTGTGTCGCCGCGGCTGATGCTCGTTAACTCGTTTGGGCCCCAAAGTCCTCCCATTGCCGTGGAGTTGAAGTTAGGAGAAGGGGTGCCAGCTCAGGAGTCGACCTCGTCACTTGATCGAGGTTCAAAATTACGAGGTCCATCGCCAATAGCCCCTTGTGTTGCATCAAGTGCAATGCTAATAAGAAACTTAACTCTGTTACATGCATTATTTAGGATAATTGGAAAAAAAGAATGATCATGAAATTTGAATTTTAAAATTACAAACGCACGCGTATGCCATGTCTTGGGAGGAAATGTCTGCATTCATGTTTAACTCAAAATGAGATTTTTAGGGATTCTAGAACGCTTTCTTCAAAAATGTACTCTATCCGTATTGTTGATATTTTGTTGATTATGGTATGAAGTTCTTACCTATACAGTGAGAGCAAACTTTTTTGTCTAATAAAAGCTCATAATTTTAAGTATTTTGTACAGAATTTGTACAAAAATTAAAGGATGTTTAAATCCAGAAATTCTCAAAGATTTAATATTTATTAGATTTATTTTTTTGAAATTATAATTTTAATTATCATAATGTAAAGTAAATTAGTACGCTACAAATCTTTAAAATCATTAAAGCAATATTATGTAGCCAAGGTATACCTAAATGTAAGTACATGATTTACAAAAGTAAAAAAAAAAGAGATACTGATTATTAAATGCCCATAAGTGATTTTTTTTCAGTAACAAATACATTAATATACATATATCACAATGTAAAAACAATTATATTAATTGCTTTCAGTTTTAAGAATTCCGAATTATTTACACTTGGCATAAATAAACTAATTTTTTCTTGTCAAAGGAGTCTCAGTTACCTTAAAATTAAATGCAAATAAAATAAAAAATTTTACATACAGATATGGTATATGTATCTGGTGATTTAAAGAAAATTACATTTATATGCAAAATATTTATATATTAGCATTAAAAAATGCAAATAAAATAAAAAATATTTATATATAAAAATATTTATAATAAAAAATATTTATAATAAAAATATTTATATATATAAAATAAAAAATATTTATATATTAGCTTAAAATTAAATGCAAATAAAATAAAAAATTTTACATACAGATATGGTATATGTATCTGGTGATTTAAAGAAAATTACATTTATATGCAAAATATTTATATATTAGCATTAATAATAATTGGTCATTTTTACATTAATAAGTTATGTACTTACCTTTGATAAGTATTGTATGAAATCCACTGCTTATAACTTTAAAAAATTACAGATTAATTTTAAATGTACTATTATTCTCTTCTGAAAACATAATTGTAATTTCAAAATTTTATGATTTATATTTTCGGTTATTTTCATACAAGTATTGTGGCACCCTTAAACATTTTGTGTGTTTCGTTTGAAAAAAGTATACTCAATGTATGTAGATAAATCTTAATTCTTAGTTAGGAAAATATTTGCTCTATGGTTAAAGTTATTGGTCTTCCTTCACTTATATATAACTCCATAGACATTTGAAAGTCTAATTAAATATTAATTGAATAGAAAATTCAATTTAAAAATAAATCAGAAAATGACAACACAGTTTATCATCTATCAACTTAGAATAAGCAAGATCAATCCCTCTCGAATCCCTCTTAAGATAGTCAACCCTAGTCAAATGATAAAGTCAGCTTACCAAAGCAGTCATTCGGATTCAAATGTTATTTGCTTATAATAGGTTCAACTACTATTACTATAGCTCTAGGAATCGCTTCTACTTTATTTCAAAGCAAACGATTTGTTACAATACTTCAATCTAAATTACAAATATCCATCAACTTGTTTTAATCTCCCTTCCATTTCTTTTTCAATTCTATTTTGCTTATATATCACTATCCGTAATTTAATTGGTCACCTTTCATATATTCATCAAATTTAACTGATTATATTCATTTGCTTTGCAAGGAGTTGTATTTTTATTCAATTCAAGTTACAAAATGTCCCAGAGGTTAGGAAAGAGAAAACCACGAATAGCCCAACAGCACGAAATAGATTGTGAGGGAAAATGCATCAGGTGCCTGCGAAACACATTTGGAAAAAGAAACTCAAACATATTAGCAAAAATTCATACATGTGTAAAATTATGTAGATTTTTTTTGCCAAATCACAGCAATATTGCCAAACGATACGATATCCCCCAAAAATAGAAAGTATCGGCAAACAATGTGAAATTTCATCAAAAATGGAAAGTAGCAATAAATGTTGTTACGTTCCGTCTGCAATGCAAACATTGAAATCGAGCTCTGTTTTTCCTGTTATCGATAATGATGTGATGTGGCCTATTTCGCTACTAGCCACATGGTATTATGCCATCTTCTTAGCACTTATTTAAATAAAAATTATTTGAGCTACTAATAATTAGTTGTCATTCCTCTTTTGTTTCCCTTACATTTTGTAGAAAGTGACAAACATTTAGGACCCATTTGCTACAACACAAAATGTACACATACAGTAGAGTATTTTCAGTATTCAAATGTTTCATTGTTAACTATTCTTATAATTTTGCGGATACAAATATTGGGGTCCATTTATATATAGTTGAAACACTGCGAGATTATAACAAAATGAGAAATACAAAAAAAATTAAATAAAATCTACATGTTATCACTTAAATTCATATCAGGGTGTTTCGAAACTCAGGGGTAAAAATTTAAGGGATGATAGAAAATATCTAAATGGGCAATTTTAACAATATAATGCACAGGTGGAGAGCAAGCGGTAAACTGCTAAACGATTAATGGAAAGCACAAATTCGAACTTTTTTACACATTCTCTATTCAACCGCGGATTTCAGAACGCTGTGACCTTTTCTATGGCCTATGGGTTACTGTACGTTGCCAATCCTCCAAAAATCCAAAGTAGATATGATAATGTGTAAGAAAACCCGCACTTTATGCTTTCCATTACAGCAGCTTTTCACTGCTTGCTCTCCGTCTGGACATTGAATGGTTAAATTTGCTTGTTTGGATATAACCTCTTAATTTTTTGCCTATGATTTTCGAAACACCTTGTATAGTGAATTTATGTGCTGTCCGATTCATACTGTGAATGAACTATTCTTTTGCTATATTGAATAGATAATGAATTTTTTATTGGAACGTTATTATCTCGAAAAACTCAAGTAATTGAATAATTCTTTAATTTAATGCCTAAAAATTTCATGATGTTCAGTCGATCACCCATTCCATCAATAAACATAACAGAGGGGCCACATTTACAGAAATATCAGCTATTGTCTTGGAAAATCCAGATTTACGGGATAATATTTCTACGAATACAGGATTATACACACATCGCAACTACTGATACTACGTTTTTATGTTTATAAGAAGTGTAATTTCCTATAAAATGTGATTCCCATAGGTCCGATGCTTCTTTTACTAGAAATTATTAAATTTTTGAGCTGCTTTACTATACATTTTATTATATGTATAAATTTCAATATAAAAGTATAAAGAATAAAAATAAACAGTTATTCGATTTTTTTCTTAAAATTTCATCACAAACAAAATAGTCCAATCGCACGAGAGCAATAACACAGCGGTAAAAAAACTACAATAACTAAACATCTACTTGTGAATAAAGTGTATTCACTTGCAGTTGTAGTTCTCGTGAGAGAAAAATAATCATGGAGTAATTGAAAATCCTTTTTAAGAAATCTAGTGGCCGCGGTAGCTTAGTGGTCATAGTTGCAGGCGCGATATTCGTCGAAGGATGGATTCGAGCCTTGATGCCCCTGTAGACCCACCGGAGTTGATGTACGTTAAATCAGTCGTGGCTCGAAGTCCTCCCGTTGCGTTGCAGGGAAGTTAGGAGAGGGAGAGGTCAATTCAGGTGACGTCCTTGTCACTTCACCGAGGTTCAAAATAACAACGTCCAGCGGCAATAACTCTCGTGTTGCTTCCAGTATGTCATGAATTAAACTTGTCAATTGAAAAAAATATTGAAGCTCTCTACAAATCTCAATCAAAACTATAGTCTGTTACTTTAAATTAGGCATGTCAAGGTCACTCATTTTCGTTTCTCCTCCATCGGTTACCATGGTAGCAAATAATGTACCAACGTCATTGCATTTATTTTCAACACTCCAGTTGAGGTCTGAATTCTTTTGTGTTTGTACGTGCTTGATATCATATGTAAAATATATTTCAAATATCTATAAATAAAGTTTTTCTTTTTTTCAAAATAATTTTTTTTAAAATGAATGTATATAAATTATTAAAACATATCCTTATAAAATATTGATATAATACCTATGTGTATACAAATTTATTTAATTTAAAAATTTCCAATGAGTTGTTCAGTTCCATTATATAAAGTGTAAGAAAATTAATTTTTTTTAATTGCGTGTTAAACATGTTAATAAAGTGTAATACAGATTTTAAACAGATATTCTCATGATCCAGATTTAAAATAAAACCCAACGATGATCGTGAAACTCAAAATTTCGTTTTCATTTTAAGTATTTTTATGAAAATAAAACAAAGTGTGTGGGGGGAAGTGATGTTTATTCTCAACTGTTGTTGTCATAGTTACAGATAACAGTGAAGGAAAATTCTGTGACCTTGAAATGCCTATTGTAAAATTTCAAATCAGCGGAAACGCAGGTTGTTACTTGGCTATTAAGGTGTTCATTATATTCGATGTTTGTGTTTTTTATTGGTGAAATAATGATAATTAATGAATTTCTATAGTATTTGTTTTAATATGCTCCTAGCATTTCAAATTATTTTTAAAGGTAAATTTGAAAAATAGATTTTCTAATTGTGCAAAAGTTCTACGTTCACTCTACTAAATCCCGCTCGAGAGAATTTTGGAGCATATGTTTGAAACTGATTTGAAGCAAACAAATTATACATTTGCTTATCGGTCTGTAATTATTCGATCACAAGTTAAATAAAATAAAAATACCTGATGGTCCTAATAATTATTAATACCTTAAACTAAAGAGTAACTTTATTTTCGTTTCTCTTTTCATTATTAGTTTTTAGAATAGATACATTGCGTTTCATATACTTATGTTCAAAAGTATTTTAAATTCAGTCACCAAAATATGGACTACTCTTTTGAAAATAAGGAATGTAAAATACATTAACAGTATAATATGTGACGGTATTTTATTACCTTTTTCTTCTGTCATCTTAAATCTTATTCTAATTAAAAGAGCTAAATTTTAACTTAGGCTGCCGTCTACGTCTATTTGAGAGCATTTCTCCTAATAGATAATCAATAAAAACTATCTTTGAGAAATATTTTACTATTTCATTTACTTAGTCTGTGCTTGAATTTAAGACTCCTGTCTACCCGCCATTTTGATTTTGTCAGCTTAATGTTAATCCTATGGAATTTGGACTTTAATTTTCACATCTTTAATATTTGATATATTTGAATGCAATAAAATGCATCTGAAAGAGCAAAAATTAATAAATGCTTCTGTGGAATTACTTTTTTCCTCTGATTTCTTAATTTTTTTTCTTACTTTAATGAATCGTTTGTGAGTTTTCCGGTCTTTAAAAATATTTTAAAATATTTTTAAAAATCGGAGGGGGAAAGTAATTAAACAGAAACTTTCATTATATTTTGCTCTTTTAGATGGACTTTATTGCATTCAAATAGATCAAATAGTAAAGATGTGAGAATTAAAGTCCAAATTCCATAGGATTAACATTAAGCTGACGAAATCAAAATGGCGGGTAGACGGGTGTCTTAAATTCAAACACAGACTAAGTAAATGAAATAGTAAAATATTTCTCAAAGATAGTTTTTTTTTTATTCTCTAATAAGAGAAATGCTCTGAAATAGTTTACTTTCACTATCGAGTTCTATAATACATCAAAAAATACCCTTAACGAAATAAACTGCAAGTTCCTCCTGCAGTTGGCCCAATAGGAGTGAGTCGTAAGGTCACCAAAATCATTAAACACGTCAGAATACTTCCACGCGCATCACATTAAGACTTTTCTTATTACCATAGTCTTAATAATCATCATTAAAATTCTTCGTCGCATGGGTACAAATTGATTATATATATGTGATGTTATGTGATTGCTTATTGAAGTCGCACTGAAGAGAAACACGAAGATTATTGGCGATAGACCTTGTAAATGTGAAACTTGGTTAAAAGACGAGATCGCCATCTGATCTGGTATCCTCTCTCCAAACTTCACAGCCACGGAAATGATTTGAGCCCCGACAAATTTAACTTGCATCAGCCCCTGATACACGATGAGTTTTTAGTGGCATCTGGGCTCAAACCCACGAGTAGGCGAAAACCGCCAGCCATGAGTCCACGACCTTGATCACTAGGCTACCGCGGCAGATTTTTCTCTTCACTTCAGTTTTAAAGTTTGCTTTATTTCCATCACTTTTATTTGATTGAAAAAAAACTGGGAATTTAAATAAAAAGTCGGAAATAATAAATAAGGGGAAATATATGGAAATTAGCAAATAGCCCCTATTACGAATACTCAGTGTATTCCAGAAAATTTCACTACAAAAATAATTCTCTTTCATATTTTCTTCTTTGTAATTAAAAATTCAAGTAATATTTGTTTTTTCTCTCAAAGATGTATTAAAACTTGACCATTAGCTTTATATTTATTATTGCTTTTGCGAATTACGTTAAAGCTCGATGTATATTTTTCTTACAATTAAACTTAAAAATATACTTATACAATTAAGAACAATTATTCATTCCTTGTGATAATCCTCCAAAATATTCCTTTACTGAACAGCCTAAAAGCTTATTTCCCCCTCAGTTTCATTTAGCTTTCATTTTTTTTCTCATCCTCACGCACACTGTTCTTAATTATACCTTGCATTTTTTTAGTGTCTCCTAAGTTATTTTTTTCTTCCTATTTTGTACAGAATATAAATTATTTCTTTTCTCTGGGTAATTTTTCATGGGTACCGATTCTATCTCTCCTTTCATTATCGCATTAATTTGGCTTCTCGTAGGAGCATTTGTTTTGTTAATAAAACAGATTTTTTCAGTTTTTAAGGCCTTTTTTTTAATCGGTGTCGATTTTTTTTTTCTACCCTTGCATTAATTTTATTAACATTTTCCATTTTAACGGTTAATTATCAGAAATTTCATGATTTTTTTTCTTAAGTAAGTGCTTGCTTATTTTAACAAATAAGAGAGACGAGAAAATAAATTAATTTGTTGAAAAAAAATTGTACCACGAAAAATCCTAGAGATGTTTTAAATACAGTTAGCTGTGCACGGATCATGCACCGTTAGATCTCACATTAGATATTAAGTTTATCTCGTTATAGACCGAGCTTTCAATGCAAGTGTTTTACTAACTTTTTGATCAATTATTAAATAATGGTTAATTTCGTAAAATTAATTATTTTAAGATAAAATAGTATAATTCGGTTCATGTAACTCTATTGAAATATTTAAATTCAAATTATGTTAGAAATAACGTGGTTTAGTTCAAGCTAATAAAGTAATGATAGTGCAAAAATGATAACTACTTTTTCACAATCTGATGCAGTTTATTAAATGCAAGATCATTTCGTATGCCAGTGATTTCAGTTTCTAGAAGAAAAAACATTTTATTATTATTAAAATACAATTACCTCTAAGACGCTCGAAGTATGGTCGTATCACATTCTTGAACGATAATATAGTTTTAACTATATCGAGCGTCAATACAGAGTTAAATAATTCTAGATAAAGTTTTAAGTGATTAAAACATGTATTTATTGCTCGTACTCACTTCCTGAGCCTATAGACCATATATCTATATTTGACAAAGTATTTCTAATTATTCTGGCAACTTCAAAATTTCAGTCAAACATTGAACAATAATCTAGCAGAATATTTTAGTACTCCCTTAACTTTCAGCACAGAAGATATATGGATACAGCGCAATGGTAATCAAAACAAGTGACCAGTGACGCTAGTTGCCTGCTTAAGTTTATAGGATTTATTAGCACTTAAGCGCTTGCTGATCTTCGAAAGCAGCTTACAATACAGAAAATTGTATGTTTAAAGCTGTAAAATTGTCAAAACTTGATATGTAACCAAAGAAATACAGTTCTGAAATGTAACTTGATAGTTTCAATACACACTGGATGAAAATAGAAGTGCATTATCACGAATTGGAGGTCTACGGTCAACAAATTCAAGAATCCACACAAATACGAAAGTGCGAGACACAATCGTTGCCGGTTTATAGAATATGTAGAACAACGGATTAAACATTGTATTCTCATATATCCAGAAATGAGTTATAAGATATTAGTCTAATCATTCAAACCACTAAATACACGGTAAAACAATTTTGAAAGAAAGCAAAATTGCTTGTTAAATTAAGGTGACACAGAAACTGAGAGCAACATTTTTTATTATATATTTATAAGAAATTTTTTTTCTTCTTATTCTCCTTATTTCAACTTAAAATATTCAATTCAGAAAAAGTAGCTTCATTTTCAAACAAAAACAATATTTAAAATTTTAATTTTCTCAAAATATTTGAATATTTTAAGACTCTACCAGAATTCTACAAATTTTGATATTTTTAGGTAGTTCTTTCCCAAGCTTCTTAGAAGTATTTTTCATAATTTTGTCAATTGTTATTGGTTGCACTAATGCCATTTATAGTTTTACATTTTTTTTCTCTTTGTCAGGTACAGCAAAGATCAGTAAAGAAGCAGCTATAGTATTTCGTGAACTTCTTTTTCTAAAAAAATATTTATCTAAATCATTTTTGTCATATACAGAATATAGAAACATTTTAAGAAAAGTTACCAGGGAAAATGTCAGAACTTTACATTCATTGCCAAAAAATGCTTTAGCTGTTTAAGTACTTGATCATCATTAAAAATAAAAAGGTTAGAAAAAGCCGTTTAAAGCGTTGAAGGTGGTTGAAATGACTTTCACACTATTAAAGGAAAAAGATTTAATATTTTTGCTAAACCATGAAATTGTTGCATTTATTTACAAAGGCTGTACAATCAAATTCGTAAGCTATTTTTTTCAACATTTTGATACCAGTTATGGAACTGTGTCGCCTAATTTGTATGAAGGATACTCATTTAATTTTCCATAGCTTTTGGTACATGTATCAAAGAAGATCTGCACATATTCATTAATGCATAGAGACTGTGATGTAAATTATGCTATTTGATTCATTTAGAACATTCAAATCGACTTAAAATCATACCATGGTTAATTTCGATCTCAAGTGTTTTCTATCTGTTATAAACTTAGCAATTAAGTTCTTCATAGCAGAGAAAAAGTAAGAAACAAATCAATTGATTGATTTGTTTCTGATTTTATGGAATATAGAGGAACCAAGGCTATATTATCCTTTAACATTTCGGTATTCCTTCTGACATTTTATATAAACATTTATTTGAAAAATCTCTTTCAATTTCGTTTTCTTGGTAAAAAAAGGTTTCAAAAAATGGCTGACAAAATATACCTTATCTCCAGAAAATAGATTTGAGAAAAACTTGAAAAATTGTCTAATGATGGATCAAAATATGTTCATGATGCATTTATTTTTTTTTTCTCTTTTGCCTATAAAATCTACCATGTAGTAGGACTAATATACGCTAAATTTATCGAGTCTCCATTTCCTCTCTTTGGTGTGATGTGGAAGTTTGTCGAAACTACCCTCTACGAATTTTGAAGAAGATTTCGAGCTGTAGTGTCTTCTTCGACATTTGACAGAAGCTAAAGAATGCGATACCTGTCACCAGTTCCCCCTTGTGTGGTTTCTAAGTGTGATGTTAATAACCAATCAATCAATAACGAACCAAAAAGACAATGATTTCCAGAGTTCTGAAATGCTACTTACTATGGATAATAACTAATGGAAAAACCATGATTAATTGTGTGCTATGGTGGTTCAATGTAAAACGTTTAAACATGTAAATAAAACGATAATTCTCATGAACAAGTATTTTACTTTCCAGTATTTTCAGTTCATGTTTGTTGTAATGTAAATGTGTCAATGATTTAATTTAAAATTGACTCGTTCTTATGTATTAAAACTAAATAAATATGAAAATGTATCAAAAACATTTATTTATTGTATTTCATAACAGGAAAATACTTTCAGTTAAAGAGAAATTGTTACTGTATAAAATTTCATGAATGTTTATTTAATTGTTTAGACATATAATTTTATAGATTAAATGTATTAAAATAGATCAATAATTTTAAGTATTGCTGAAATTGATTTTACTTGAGTTGAATAGGCTTTTTAACCACTCCGTTTGTAAAGATCTAGCACCTGAACCTGACAACAGGTCAAGGATATATGAGAGATTTAGCAACGGTCGAACATATATGTGGGGATCTGTCAGGGGATCAGGTATATAGAGGAGGACCTGGCAACCCGGGGGAGATGCGACTACCCTAGACCGGGCGAGAATGGACGAGGGAGACGGAACCAGCAGGGGAGAAAGGAAACCGGGTGCGGAAAAATGTGTTCAGTGAAGAAAGCACGAGGGAGGAAGAATGACAGACGGTGTGTTTTTCAATCCAACTGAATCGTATGAATCTACTTGTTTTGTTACGTGTTCCTTAGTATACTGGAAATAAAAAAATCGGGATTGAATGTTGCAATTATTATTTTTCCATTTAAACACCACACCGGTCACCAATCCTTGAAAAAAACCCAATATCTAACACTGCTTTTATGAGAAGTTATTTAATATTCTTTTTATTATTAAACACACACATAGGTCCAAAATTAAATTGCGAAGTATATATTATGTATTTTTAAGCTGATCTGTAAATAGAATTTAACGAAATAAATTTGCACTCGATATACAAATAAATTTCCAAAACGTACTGTTGAACACAGTTTTTCATATCGGAAATCCGGAGGTCGATCATATGTAAATTAAGTAGCCTACATAAATTCGATGAGTAGCTCTTTGAGCATTAATCATCTCTTCTCCATTTTGAAACACTGGATAACAACGAGGTGCATCGAGCTGGACAATTCTAAGCCTAAGACAAAAGAGAGAGGAAAATTCATCCTAAAGTGCTGATACAATTATGACAGCAATTTTTGAGACCTCTGCCGTGAGGGGCAACCGCTATTTGACCTCTCTGACGTGATAGCCCAGGACACCTGAAGTCTAATACTATACAACTCTGTCTTCACTTCTCTCTACTTCATCCGGAATAAACATATCAAGACAAATAATTAATTGAGGACTCACTTGTGTTATCCGGTATGCCAGGATTCTTGTCTTTTAACTATATGCAGCTTCTTATCTTCAGATAGTTAACTTGTTTCAATTTCTGTTGGCAACATCCATGAAGAGTGGCAGACAGAGCTCGTGTTATCTTTACAGATAAATAGGGACTAAGCTGCTTGAAATACAGCCGATATCAATTCCTCTGGATGGCACCAAGAACTCAGTATCATTCAACAAATCACAAAGAATGAGACACCTGCAGGCACGGGTGTACCGGCGTGGGATGCAATATGGATCAAAGGCACCATAAACCCTTGCATGTATTCCCGTGAGATACGTTGAAAATTGTTTGGTAACAATGATGAAATCATGAAACCTTATGGCGGGCAATGCTAAGAAACTATTGGTCCCGATTTGCTTTTAACAAACAATAACGAAATGACTAAAACGCTCAAAAATGATCAAAATATCGAAAACTTTTCTTACTTTATTTTAATTGTATGGCTTTTCCAAGAACAAAACTTCATTGCTCTAGTTACATAAAATTGTGAGTTATTCAAATTTTCCTTAACAGTGCACCAAATCATCTCATTGACGTTCAAAATTTTAAAACTGTCTCTTTTTTATATTTTTCGTGATGGTCCTATATTTAAAATGCTAAAGTATTTCTTGTAATTCATATATGTTTTTGAAAAATCTTCTGATGGTTATGCATATTATATTTGATATATGTGCATGTAATAAGAATTTAGTTACATAACTATTTTTTTTAAAAAAAGCAACTACAAATTTAGAATTTTTGCCTTTTTATAATTTTACTTAGTTTGTGTTCAAAAAAAAATATTATAAAATTATAAGAAAAAAAAAACTATTACAACAATAATTCACTGTATTGTGAGAACTATTTCTAAAATATTGAGAAATAAATTGCCTAAAAGTTTAAATTTTTGTTGAGGTAGTTGCTACTTTAAAATATTGAAGTATTTTGAAAAAAAAAAATTATTTTTAGTAATTGTTCTCATGGAAAATAATTTGTCTTCTGAAGTGCCTATTTTATGTATCTATTCAAATGTTATGAATATAATTGATTTTTTTTATTTGCATAGAATTTCAAAAAGCATTTTCTCATTGTGCACTGAACCCCTTTAAAAAATGTGGAATTCTTATATTGTGGAATTCTTATATTAAACTGTAAAGACGCATTGAGTTATTTTATAATTTAATTAATAACATTCGACAAAAATCAAAATATTTCGTTTATTTCATCCTTCCTACTTTCTTAAATTCAATATTACATCCTCTAGATAATGGCACCGATTTCTTAGGAAACCGTAGATTAAATTTCAATATCCGGAATACCCAAGAGTGAAAGACCAGAAATACAGTTAGTAGAAACACTTTCGCAGCTAACTGCTAATTCAATTTTCAAATTATCCACATGAATGCATCTGGGATTTATATACGTCTAATGCTATAAAGGTAAGTTTCAAAAGTAAGGCATAAGAGAATATGTCAATTTCCCAGATGGTATTAAGCTAAAATCTATAGAAACATCACGCAGGATTAGAGCATTTCAACATACGTTTTCACTTCGGGAATTTATCTCAAGCTTTCGAATTGTGTATCTCATACAAGAATTTAAATAAATTCATTTCTTTCGGATGAACAAAAAGAATGCACAGTTAATTGTCCAAAGACTTATTTTTCAAAATTCAGCTGAAACAGTTTCATCATAATCCAGTCTCCATTATATATGTATATATACACAGAACACCGTTTAAAATACTAGTACACAAACACTCCATCATAAATACCTCAAAAATTATTTTAAATAGCATTATTAAACCTTTGAGATACTTGAAATCAAAAACTCATTCTGACATCATTTGTTATTAAAAGTTTATAATTGAGCATTTTTATAATAGCTATACTATTAGCAACATTCAAATAAGGCACACACATTCAATATTTTGTACTCATGATCTATTGGTAGAGGGGTGGTTGATTTAATCTTTTTTTTACATTTCTACTAGAATATCGAGGAAATCAGCCAAAAATAATTAAACCACGTATTATGTTCCCAAAGAATAATATGCTCTATGTAACAAAATGTGAAATTTACATTATATTTTTAATTTGTATATATAATTATTTAATTCATTAAATTATTTAATGAAAAAGAAATTTTAATATTATTAACAAAAATTATTTCAGGACACATATTCTAACACACACATCTTGACGTTACTTTATTTTCCAACTAATTACGAATGTTCATCTAAGCAAAGTCCTCGAAGTTTTAAAATGTTTTTTTTTTTTTTAAAAAAAAAAAAAAAAGAGAAAAATGGTTATAAACAGTCGGCTAGCAGTGAACAAGCTTAAAATTAACAGCAAACATTAAGTCCTCAACCTTCAACTTTGCTTTGCTCCATGTGACTTATTTTGTTCAAATAAGAAACATAAGATCAAGAAATTAAAGCTTTATTAAGTTGTTTTTTATGCTTGCTTGTGAAGAAAATTCGAATACTTTTTCAGAAGTCATTTTACTTAAAAAAGTTTTAATCTACTAAGGGATTTACATGATCTACTAATGCAATTTTATTTAAATTATGTTATAACATGGAATAAGTCTAAATGACTTTAAGAAACCTGAAGCATGGAAGTGCTTTACATTTATTTATTATTAAAAATTAGAGGGCTCTTAACAGATTCCGTAGGTGTTTTATTGATAATAATTTCGTATAAAGAACATACTGAAAAATTAAATTAGATATTTTAAGCAAATGTAATGGGCCACAAAAAATATTCTTTCTTGCGTATTTCCTATTCTAGTCTACATTCCTCAAAATCTACTTTTACATATTATTGATATTTTTACATGTATGTAATGAGTTTATTTTCTATACAGAGAACGTATTGTTTTTCTAATAACCTCACGGAGAGTGTTGAAATTGTACAATATTTGTAAAAAAAAGTCTGAAAAATTTAAAGCTTAAATTTGGTATTCAAACTTTTTTTTTTTAATTTTTTATATTGAAATTATATAATTATGTTCCAAGTATTCAATTTTATATTTATAAGTACTTTGCAAATTTTCAAGTTTTTGAATGTAGTGTACATTAAGCAAGCAGTATCTAAAAGCAAATACACGATTTATACCATTGTGAATACAAATATTGATTACTAATTTCTAATACATATTATTATATGTATAAAATTATTTTCTTTACATAAATCGATACATAAGAGTACAGATATATTAGTGATAAAATATTACTACTATTACTTTTATCATTCAAACTTAGCATAAAATAAACTCATTTCTCTTTATTAATGACGTTTCACTTCGTAAGAATTTAAGTAAGATAATCTGATTCAAAATTGTGAGGTTTTTGAAAATCAAGGAATTTCGATGTATTACAAAAAAAAACAGTATTCACCAAAGACGCACAGTATAATATGTAACTCTTTCAAAAACAATTGAGGTAAGAATAAAAAAAAATGACTCATGGAAAATTGAATATTTTATAAAACCAAAACATTCGGCACTATTTTTTTTTAAAAAAATAAATAACGTAATTGCATCTTTGTCATCAAAGTGTGATTCAAATGCAAATACTGAATAAGCGTTAAAAACTGTACCAAAAATAGATTTATATATTATGAAACACATAATCCAAATTTGGAAAATTAGTAATGTAAAATACATTTAAATTGTATATTGACAGAATATCTCAATTCTCTTAATTAACAATTTAACGTAAATATCACAGTTTCAAAACGGGAATTGAATGTAAAATATAAACAAAACAAAAGTCGATAAATTTTTTAGCGTTTATTTAGATAGAATTAAATGTCTTAGTAGGGCTTTTTACTTCATATTTTGAAGCTTATTCTTTAATGTGGGCAACAATGAGGTAAATCCCACTCACAAAAACCTATGTGAAGATCTTAAAAGCGCTATTCCATTAATTCTTTTATCCCGCTATAAATTCCTTTAATACAATTGTGACCTAAGTGAACGTCCCGTTTTCAGATAACCGTTCCCGTTACCCTCACAAACACAGTTTCAGGACTCCGAGATATCCTATTTCTAGAGAGAGAGAGAGAGAGAGATGGAAAACCACTACAATAATTTTCTATTTAAAAAAAGACACTAATGCATCGGTGGAAATGTTATTTTGTCTTATGAATAAGTTATGGGCAGAGAGAATAAACACAATTGCAAGTCGCTGTTTTTATAGATACATTAATTACCGAGGTAAACGTTAATAAGTTCTATCAAGAATTTTATTCATATTTTAAATCGACACTGGATATACTTAAATAAATTTATTCCTCAGAAAAATATATGATTACATAAAGCATGCATTTTCACTTGATTGTATCTCATCTTTTCAATAAGTAAAAATATATGAAGATATACTTTTTTTTGGTACAAATATTCCTACCGTCTGACCCCGTTAACAAGCGGTAGAATGGAACTGTGGTTATATATATATATATGTGTGTGTGTGTTATATATTATATATATGTATATGTTATATATATATATATATATATATATGTATACACATGAGAGAGAGAAAAATTTTAATTATCATTTGCTCTTAGCAGGAAATCGAAACTTCATTCGAAGCAAAATATTACTCTCATTATCATAAAAATAAAAAAATAAAAATTATGATACCATAATGTCTAGGACTGATATCACAAGTGAATACTTGTCGAGGAATCTATTGTAAATTCGCGAGTAAAGGAGGCTTGCATTGTAACCGAGTGCGATTGCATTTCCAAAAATTAAAACTGTTCCGTTTGAGTATAAAAATAAATAATCACTATCATAATAATTACTATAATGTGCGTGCATCATGGGTCATGGAGCTCATAACTTTAATTAATGAGCTACCAGTCCTCAAAGAATTAGGAAAAAAAATGGGTAGCTTTGGATAGATAAGGGTTAGTTATATTCTTTATTAAATTGAAAAAAATCACTTAAATCTTTTTCCTTCTTCTTCTTAAAGCGAAACCAAAAGTTATAACCATTTATTATATTTTTATTTCTGATTTCGCTTCGCCATGTACATTTTCTACCATTTTAACTCAAATAGTTACTTAAAAAGTATGAACAATCTTTTCTTTCTTCTGATAATTCCTTAAGACGTTCTTTTACTTAACATTCTGAGTTGCTTTTTCTCTCAATTTCATTTAGCTTTCATTTTTTTGACAGTGTACACCATGTTCTTAATTATTCCATGATTTTTTTTGAGGTTCTTAAGTTATTTTTTCAGCCCTTTTTTAAGTACAGCACTAATTATTTCTTTTCTCTGTGCAATTTTTCATGGGTGCTGATTGTATCTCTCCTTTCATTCTAACATTAATGCGGCTTCGCGGAGAAGCATTTGTTTTGTTAATAAAACCAATTTTTTTTGTAGTTTTTAAGACCTTTTTTATAGCGACATGGATTTTTTTTTTCTTTTTACCCGTGCGTTAATTTTATTAGCACTTTCCATTTTAACGGTTAATTACCAGAAATCTCATCATTTCTTTTCTTTAGTTTATTTTCTTTTAGAAAACTAGATAGTGAGACAAGAAAATAAATTAACTTTGAAATAAAAAGCTTTTTCAGAGAATCTTGATGACACACTGAAGGACATTTTGCTGACATACTCGTATATACATACAGTCAAACTCTTAAAATTTGAATTTTTACAAATCGAAATTTTTTATAATTCGAATTTTTCCCTCTTTTTAAGAAATCCGTACTAAAACAAGCAAAAAAATGCGTTTAATTCGTATTTTAACGATTACTATTATTTTAACGGGGATTTTAAGGAAAAGGGAAGAATAAAATGATGGAACAATCCGTTCTTCTTAGTGATATTTCCAAAGTTAAAGGCAAGGCCATCTTCAATGACTTCGGCTTTTCTTAGATGCCCAAGGATGGAGTTGCATGTTAAAGTACATACGAAAAACGTTTTACTTCACTGAAAATTAAAATACATATTTTAAAATATGCTAATATTTTGTAAAATAAATTACGTGTGTTAATACTTGATCATAAATTGAGCTTTTTTTTCTTCATTTTTTAGCTTCTTTAGCTTTTATGTCTTCCCTTCTAGAACATATGTGTAATTCTAATATTTATGTATTTTTTATGGTCCTTTAAATACGATTTATCTAAGTTTGACAGTTTAAATAATATTTATATACTTTGGAATCAACTAAGCATCTATGTTATTTAAACGGTAAGTAGATATTTTATTGCCGTACTTGTTTGACAAAAGAAATTGACATAATTTGCTACAAAAATTAAGTTACGTTCAAATATTTTTTTTAAATAAAAAATATTGAGATACAATTTTCCTTATAGCGCTATTAATAATGTATTGTTTCAAATTCTGATAGAAACAAAACGGTCTGTTAAAATTAAGGAATTGAAGACAATGCTCACAAACCATTTTTTTACAATCAAAAATGTTACATAAACCTTAGAACCATTTTTTAAAACTTAAAATATTAACAAAAAAAAAAAAACATTAGAAACGAATACTAACTTCAAACATATGCTCTTTTTGAGCCCTCTCGTACACGAATTTCGGTTATAATGCATAAAGGATGTTAAGCAAAACCCTTTTTAGAACTATAAAGGATTACCATCTACTGTAGAAAATTAATTATACATAGATATCGGTTAAATATTTTTCAAACTTGTAAACACTGTTATTAATAATACACGAGTTCTTATATTAGTAAGCTCTTTTATCAATGCGAATGTGTTTTTTTTATTTGAAACACAATATAATTTTGATATTCTTATTACATATTTTTCTGACATCAGTTCCGTGTCTCTAATATTAACGTAATGATACGAACTGCATATCACTCTGAGAAAACTTGAAATTTTAGCTGTAGGAAAATATTTTATTAGGATGAGATGCTTAAAAAAAGTTTACCCTTTCACTATATTTGCGTTGACCATTAAATATTGGTATATAATTTATCATTAATAGAAAAAAAAACAATTCAAATATTAGAAAATAAATCAAGTGCTCTATTTAGATTTTTTTTTTTTTTTTACTTTGATGTCTTTGATGAAAATCCGACTGTCAAGTCATTTAGGTATTTATATAAGAATAACGATAATAATACATCTCAAATGATTCAGAATTTAATTCCCCTAATCTAATTTAAATATTTTACTTACCTTTCTTATAGACAGTTGGGTACAAATGATTAAATTTTAGGTACTTATAAAAAGTTCTGCAAATTATACATAGCTAAAGGTTTTTTTATTTCCTTTCTCTGAAAATTTTAATCCTGCAAATCAGACAGTTCTTGTATTTATTTAAATATAAGATGATATCACAAGTTTGAAAGAAGAAATATAATAATTTTTAGGCACTTTGCAGAGCAATATCGTGAAATAGATCTAGATGTAAATATATCAATATTTATTCAGTGCATTTAAGTATATATTTTGTTTTCAATAACTTTTTGAAACTAGAAGCCTCGATTGATTTCGTTATTTTGCAAAAGATGCTACTTTAAATATTTTATTTGAATTACTAAATATTTAGCATCACAGTATATGTACACCATACAGAAAATATATCTCAGTAAGAACGCTACAGAAATTTAAATCCATTTTTTTAAATTATTTCATCAGATTTTATCGGATATAAACATTGCATCGCGAATGTAAATATAGTGAATGTACGAGGAAGGCTCACAAAGTATCAGTTCTTGACGACAGTGGGTTTCCGTAGACAACCTGGGGTTACAGTTGTGTCTCCTCTTGTAATCGGCATCAAAACAAATTTGACACAGATGCTTAGTTTACTTTTGAATCGACAGTTGATGACGGCTAAATCAAAATTACTTTGTTGCTGTGAAGAGCTGTCGTCGTAATTTTACGTTAAGTTGGCACCATCGATGAGACCTAAATTAATCACTAAACGCAGAAAAACAAATAACATTCAAAACAGTGTATTGCTTCCATTGAATCTGTTCCCAAGATATTATTCACCGCTCAGAAATGTTAAAAAACGATATCTTAGAAAATAAAGGCATCAAGCAGTTGGACGCTTTAAAAGAAAAATACGACAAAAGCATATTTCTCCGTTCTAATTTCTAAATTTTAATTCGTTTTTTTTTTCTTAGCGCTAGTACATTTTGAACCATCCTAGGCCATGATAGGCTAATGATCATAGTTGGGAACTCATGACCGTCGAGTCATGGGTTCGAATCCTTGTGCCATGAAAAATCCGTTACGTAGTGGTGATAATGCACGTTAAATATATAGAAATCTAAGCCCTACCATTAGTATGGTGTAGAAGTTCGGAGAGGGATGTGCCAATTCAAGTGTCATCCTTGTCTTTTGATCGAGGTTCTAAATTGCGAGGTCAGTCGAAAATTACCCTCATATTGATTCTAAATGCGACGCTAAAAATCAATAAATTCTGAACCATTCTCGTGAAGACTTAAGAACAATTATAATAACACCAGAAATTAATCCAAGTGTCGAGAACTAAATGGAACTCCATGAGTAGCTGATCGCCCATCCAAGTTTCCTGTTGCTTGTTGCGAATGATTTGGTTATAGTTACAGTTGCAATCGTTAATGATGTCATGCTTCTTAGAATAACCCTATCATTGCGAAGAACCTGAAATGCTATCTGAAAATCTTCAAATATGTGCGATGCTCATTCCATTTAATCAATTGGCATGTTTTCTAATGGTCCACAGTATTACACATCGCTGAAGGGTATTCATATTGTGTCCAAGACGAGTGGTAATTGCACCCATCTATGGATTAAGCCACACAGCTTCAAAATAAAATCTCATTTCCATAGCCATTAACTGGTGACAAAGAGCATGCCTCTCTTTAAGACGTTAGTGAAGAATCAATTGCTACTTATTGTCACTGATAGTTTTTAGAGGACGGGTCATGTGTTGGTTTATGTAATCGGAAACAAGGTTTTGCATGTTCCGGATATATATGAAAACGTTCATTTTTTTCGCGTGTGATTCTTTCTTCTCAGGCTACATCTATTTCTTCTTGGTATTGCATTTTCACTCGTTAGGAATGTATAACTGATATAGAAGGCAAGAGTAAATATTACATTAAGTTTCCTTTATCTATTCGATGTAATGCAACTTCTACAGGATAATTCTTTTATAAGAATATCTTTATTTCCATTTACTCCTCTGATGAGGATAATATTAACGTAATTTCAACAACCTTTCTGGGATTTTCTCATCCTAAACTATAGATAATAATTTCTATTTGTGTTTATTCAACTTCTAATAGGAATTTGTGACATTGGGCTATTCGCGGTTTCTCTTCACTAACCTTGGAGACTTTTAATTGAGATTGATTGCTTTTGCTAAGCAACCTTTGCCCAACCAAAAATGAAACGTGAATATGTAAAGTAATTATGTAAAGCAGTTAGAAGTGAAGTGAAGTGGGTGAGTTAGGAAATATATAAATTCCGACTGAAAGTAGCGAGAGAGGCTGAAAGAGAGAGGTTGTAGGAGAAGTGAAGCTGAAGCTATAGATAAGCTGATTGAATTAAAGGGTTAGATTAAAGATTGCTATAAGGCGTCACTTTGCTGTTGTTCTCAACAGTTGATCCAGAGTTTGAGTTGCAGTCGAGGAAGGATTAGTGGTAAGAATCTGTTAGACTACTATTGGTGGGTTAATTTGAGGTTACTAGAAATATTACCCGGGAGAGCATAGGGAGTTGTTATCATAGTAAATATATGTTAATAAATTGCTTAAAGATTGTTTTAGTGTCTCTTTAATTATTTGTGTCGTAGTGTTTAATAATTGAATCTAGTGATGGCACAAGATGACACCCGGTTCGGGCGGGGGGCACAAACTATGAAGTTATTTATTCGAGATCCAGGGGAAAAATCTCAGTCTGAAACATTGATGAAAAAAACATTGTAAAGTAGGAAGGATCTTCTTACAGTCAAAGTAGCGTAAAATTTGTAGAATAAACTTGAAGTTGTCAGTTTTTTTATGATATTTTTACTAACAAAAGAAGAAGGGCATGCCTGAACAATAATTAGTTTTCAAAAGTCATGTGGTATTAAAATACTTACTAAGTTAATGATACTTAAATTGCATATAGTTTACTAATTCGCGAAAACCTTTAAATTAATAATACTATAAAACCCATTATTATATCTTCGTTATTTTCTTATTTACTAGTGACTAGAAACCGTTCTTGTACTACACATTTATTGAAATTTTACAACTTCATAAACCTGGAATATTTAATTTTCAATTATTTATACATTAAGTTTTAATGGTGTTTTTCTATAATTAGAGATACAATTATTTTTCTCTTTTTTATAGAACATAATTAATGAAAGAATGTCGTTAGTTCTTCAAAAGGAACCAAAAAGTGCGACTATACCAGTAAAATAAACACAAAATTAGTGTCGGTAGAACCAATAAGTCCAGCTTTAAATAATAAAACGGTTTTAGCGATTAATTATTCGCTTGGCTTTAATTAATATACAAGTATTATATATTTTCTTCAATGGCAGATTTTCAGAAAATGTTTTATTACTTTGTAGTTAATGTACGGAAACATTATTTCATTAATATGTGGTGAAGAATAAGATCGATTTGAACCTATACTCTTGTTCGATACACCTTTTAATCGTGTGAATTTGATGTTCTAAGCATACCTCCTTATATCAAAACGTTCTTTTAAATATTCTCCAATTCACATAACTTAAAAATATATATTAAAGTTAATATTCAGAATTGAATACGGGATTTTAATTTTTAAATGTATATCCAAATCTAAAAGAAGAAATCTGATCCATACACAAGAAATTTAAATTTACAATTTAATAATTAAAGATGCTTAAGCATGCTGCTTAAAAATACTTACTAATCAAATGTTCGAAATCTTAGTAAGAAATTTATCATTTCAAGAGCTATAGAAATCAAATCAGAATAAGAAGGAAACAGTTATATAATTAAGGATATATTTTTGTATGGCATATCCTGACATTGAATATTATGAAAAAAGAGCAAAATTTTCTCAAAACCGACATTCGTGAATGTGCCTTTATTAATCCTGCATTGCATTAATTGAAACTCTCAAAAAATATGTGACAGAGAGGGAAAAAATTTCTAGAAGAAAATTTCTCTTCAAATGCAATTAGAATTCTATTTCATCTTTTTTAAATTTCTTATCTTTTCAGATAAGTTACGCATAGCTTTTTTTATATCTGAATAGGCACAGTTTTTCATTATTTTTGAACAGCGTTATTAGATAAACTTATTCCATAAAGGCCTTAAGAATTGCAGGTCTCTTAATTTTTTTAGCTTTAGTTACGCCTTCAGGAACTCAATTTTTTTGAAAGGATAGCAATTGCTAATCACCGCCCGTTACCGGAAAATCCATTTCTTTCTTATCGTTTTCCTTGTCATCCTTTGAATTCTGTAGTTTTAAAATGATTTAACTGGCAAAAAAATAATTTGCTGCAGACGAAATAAAAATTATCTTAATAGCGAGAAAATTTTATTTTTAGAGAAGTGCTAGAATCGTTAGATTATTTCTACCAGAATTTCTTAGAATCTTTGAATTGGTTCAGATTTTTTAAAGGAAAAGAGAAAAAAAATACTTGGATTTATTCAGTGGTTTGATACTCAATTATTTGGAAAAAAGAATGTCATTTATTACCTGTGTTCTCGAGGGAAAAAAAATAAAAAAAAAAAAAAAACAGTATCATGCATAGATTTACTTACTTAGACGATATTTTTT
The DNA here is from genome assembly GCA_019974015.1 of Nephila pilipes. Classification (NCBI taxonomy): domain Eukaryota; kingdom Metazoa; phylum Arthropoda; class Arachnida; order Araneae; family Nephilidae; genus Nephila; species Nephila pilipes. The sequence continues at coordinate 126,721 of BMAW01004494.1, read as the reverse complement.
ATGAATATAAAATTTCCGGTTTGGTGTAGTCTGGTGCTTCTTACAGGTAATATGAAATTAGAGGTGTATGTCTCATAATTAATGATGATTGTATTCAGGTCACTACTACAAATTGCCGTTCATTAAGAGGCCTAAACAGTTTTCCGTAGGAACTAATCTAAAAATACTTCTTTCGCATATATTTGTTTGTATTTTAATCATTTTTACGACTGTATATTATGCTAATGCTGTGCTTTTCAAATGTTTATAGTATCTGCATTCCTATTAAAATTGCAATTTCAAAAGGAACAACATATGAAGTCTAAATCATTTTAATTGAGGACATTAAAAAAAACATCAAGATAGATTTGTACAAAGGATAATACAAATAAAAGTATAAACATCGAACATGTCTTAAAACACTTTTGGGAATCAATTTTGTTGTTCCCTATAGTAAAGTAGTTAATCGTCGTTAAAAGTTGTTGTTGTTTTCATAGAATGGTACGTTCCAGTTCAGATACCCTAAAGATATTCCGCGTAGCGGTGTTAATGCACGTTACGTAACACGTCAATCAATAACTCCCGAGACTAACATTGAAAACAACATTTTTTTTTTTTGCAATTTTTTTTTATTCATCAACATAACACCTTTTGTTAATCACCTTTTAGGGTGATACAATCGTTCCAACGCTTTTCCAATTTTTTTTTCGCAAGAAATCTTTTTTGTTGCGAGTAAATAGCGATAGACAGCTTTCTGAATCATCGACTCGTTGCTGTTTTTGTTCCATCGAAAGCAATCGCGGCACCCACTTGGAAAAAACCTTTTTCACTTCACTTCAAAAAACCTTTTTCAGTAAATACACTTCCATATGATATCTGTGTCATCTCAGCAATCTCACGGAGCTTCACTTTACGATCTTTCATTATAATTTTTGTCACTTCACTCACATTTTACGGTGTAACGGCTTCCACAGGTCTACCCGAGCGTTCTGCGTCATTTGTGTCGGTATGACCACGTTTAAACTCGGCAAACCACCGACAAATCGTTGCTTTTGAT
>BMAW01004494.1:96991-125675 GCA_019974015.1 Nephila pilipes | reverse complement strand
CGTTGCTTTTGATGGACAAGAGTCCGGGTAACATTTTTCAATCCATTTTTTCGCTTGCACGGTGTTTTTACCCATTAAAAAACAATGTTTTATCAGAACACGAAACTCGGTTTTTTCCATTTTTTAAACAAACTATAAAACGACTTTACTCCAACCTCGATAACTCAGCTGTTTCTGGTCCGATCGACTTAAAATTTTGACACGTTTCAAGCAAAGGTTAGTACTCTAGAAAGACCTGGTTACTGGTTTACTACGAGCGCCATCTCTGGGTTAGTCTCGGGAGTTATTGATTGATGTGTTATGTCGAGGCTTGAAATCATCCTGATGGCGTGGTATGGAAGTGTAGAGAGATAGTGGTACCATTTGATATGTAGTCCGCATTACTTGACTGAAGCTCAAAATTATGAAGTTCATAGCGAATAGCTCTCGTTTGCTTGCAAGTGCGACGCTAATACACAATTAATCAAAACACATTTTCGACTTCTATAACGATTTTAATAAAATTCTGCCTTGTCCATGTATTAGTTTTGTGGATTTTATTTGAAACATATTTTTAATACTTTCGAAATTGTTTGACTAAGTGAGTGAAAGTTCAGGTTTAGGGCACAAGAGCCAAATATAGCTATGATGCACCAAACAAATAGAATATGTGAACTAGTCATTAAGAAAAAGAACAAAATGTGAGAAAAAGTGGGAGAAAAAGACAAGGAGAAAAGTTGCAAGCAGAGAAAAATCACTAAGGTATCCCGGAGATGCATAACCTGTGTTTACTAAAGACAGAAATAGAAAAGAGAATGAAAATAGAAAAGAGAATGAAAAAGTTCACTAAGATACCTCAAGGTTACGATTCCCACACTAACCAAAAAAAGGGAAAGCCTTGAGGGGGCTAAAATATTGAAACTTCTGCTCGAGAATACGAAATGGCCGTAAGAGTGCGATAAAAAGTTTCAAATGAATTGTATATTTTTTTTCACAAGTTATTTTTTTTCCTAAACCGTGAACTTAAGCATAAATATTTGTTTTCATACTAACATAAACGTGATGGGATTGTAGATATCCCCACCCAAAAAAACCCTCCAGATTCTGTCCCATGATTACGAATGATTTATATTGACCAAACCTACACAAGTATATTAGTATAAGTTGTATAGTGAAAAAGCTTCAAAGTATTCTAGTATATTTTTAAATACAGAAGTTCATGGAATCATTTTTGTTGCTAATATATAAAGTAATAGGTATATTAAATGGAATGCATTCTTACTGCTGAATTATTTCTTTAGATTTTATACTTATTTTCAAATGATCATTATTCACCATTTCTAAACATACCCTTAAAGTGGCAGAGTATTCTAAAGATGACCAAAATATCAAAAAAAAAAAAAAGATGCTTCATTTTAATTGTTAAACTTTTATAAACAAGTTTACAAAATTCCATAGCCTTAGTTACTCTATTTAGCGAGGAATTGAAATTTCCTTTCAAAGTATACCAAATAATGTTACTGTTTTCAAAATTTAAGCAGGTTTTTCTCATTTAGTTATTTTCTATCATGCTACATTAATTAATATTCGCTATAGATATTTCCCATGAATTTTAAGTGTTAAGGAGTTCTTATAATCAACATAGAGTTTTGAAATTTTGTCTGGATCTTTTGTATAATGTTTGATAATTCTATTTATGGAATAAGGATTTAGAAAAATAATTTTTTAATAAAAATCCCGAAATTAGATATAACTGTTTTCCGCAATTTCCGATTGAAAACAATTTGCATAATTATAAGTAACACTAACAAAAATAAACCAATGCATAAAATGGGGATAAACTCTTCTAAGAAATTCAAAAAGAAAGTTTTAAGAATATTAAAATATTTATATGTAGAAGAAATTTTAAGGTATTGAAATATTCTGAAGAAAGATTATATATAACATTGAACAAATTTGTTTGTTTAAAAAGTTTTTTTTTTTCTGAAATTCATATTTTATGTGAGTTTAAACACGCTGAAAATATACACCTTTTTCATAACTATGTTATTAAAAAAAATCTGCCAACACGGTTCTTTGTTCCTTATTCAGGTATATTGATAAGAAGGAAAACATACATTTTCATAAATAGTTTCAATTGTAGTTTTGAGTCAATTAAATTGAAAAGGACAGTTTATGTTTTGCTTATTTTTATTTATTTAATTTTTTTGTTCGAGCAGATTTAATGTCTTATTATTCTACACTCTTGGCAATGTATAAAAGTATCTGATTTTCAACATTATGGATATTTTTAATTTTTATATGTTTCTTTTGTTTATTTTTTATTTTCCTGAATTTAAAGATTAAATTATCCTATTATCCTGCGTTTATCTTTTATTCGTTTCAGAAGAAATCATTCATCAGCTGAATAGTCACTAAGTTATTGTCTCCATACATAAAAAATTTCAGTAAAATGAAGTAGAAACAAATTATTGTATTATTTAATTAATTTAAACTGCTGAAATTATGATAATACGTTTTGTCTATAAACCTTAAGGTGCTTGCAATTTAGCTTAGAATAATAGATAATTTTTTTACTTGCCCAGTTCCGAGTGAATCGAATCTTAAACACTAAACATACGGTATGCTAACTTAGTCTCACTCTAGAAAATTTTTATAAACAGTTCGTTACCTATCACATAGATTTACACACATCAACAAGAACTACATGCAACTTAATTTTCACTTATATATTTTCTCTAACTTCTCTATTCAATCATTCTAACTCAATATTCATTTTTCTGTCACATATATAAGCATATATATGTATATATATTTCTTTAAATCCATTCGCTACACTTCTTTTTGTAAATTTACATAATAAAATTTCATTAAATTGGGAAACGAGCTGGAAATTTAAATATAAAATCAGAAAGCACACCCAGATTTAGCGGAGAGAAGGTTGGTGAACAAATCATCGTTATAGTTTTTTACTATGACTTTCTACGCATGCAAACACTATCCCGTCTTTATGCTTTCATGTTTTAAGTAAAGTAAGTTGAAAGGAAAGCCTTACATAGAAAATATGAAATTTTAATATTAGAAATAATTTTTTTGTATATAAATTTGCACTTAAAGATGATACCTACTTCCCTTATTTATTCTGTTTAATTGTGACTTTTGTTACAAATGTAAATTAATCTGCTAGTTATTTTTTCGGGATTTCGTACTTCATTGTGTTTTTCTTTAATTTTTTTTTTATTTCATCTCTTTGATTGTGACCCTCGGTACAAAAGTAAATTAATCTGCTAATATGTATAGTAGTTCGACTCTTCATTGTAATTCTTACTAAGATTTTTTCTTTCATTTTTATCTTTATTACAAGTTAATTATTCCACTAATAACGTATCGTAGATTCATGCGCCCTTCATTTTACTTTTTTTTAGAATTTTTATTTGATCTCTTTCATTTTAAACTTTCTCTCAAAAGTTAATTAACCTGCTAATAATTTATATATGGTAGCTTCGCTAACAATAGCAACTCTTGCTTAGCTTTTATATACGTTTAAAATAACAAAAAAAAACCCATTTTAACTGAAGTTTAAGAAAATAACCCAGAACAGAAGATTTTGCTTTAAAACGTATTCCTTGTCCACCGGCATTTAGAACCTAACTATAAAAATTTCGAGTTTATTTGTTCTATGTGATAAAACATTCAATACCCATCTTAAACTGCTTCAATTTTCCTCTTTTTAATTTAGATTTTATTAAAAAAATATTTGTTTATTTACTAATATTTCTCTTTAAACCAATCAGTTTCTTCACCGGTTTTGTTAGGTGCCTCACAATCAATGAAACGAAACTCATTCCATCACGTTTTACGGTCATGCTTTCACCGACTTTGCTGAATAATTCCCCCAATTATTACGCAGAGCTATCTAAATGTCTTTTGGTAGCAATTACGTGTACTAAACCAATTGCAGTAGCTATTGCGAGACACAGTTTAGGGGAGAACATATATTACACTAGAGCATTCGATTAGAGAGCAAACCATTGTCGATAAGGAGTGAACTAATCTATCAGATTGCTGTTTCCAGTCTTTGAAATTAACAGTATCGAATTGTAGATGGGCTGATAAACGTGTGATTGCAGCATTAAGCTGTGCTGCTCTGTAGAATCTAAGATGCCTCCCATGATTACATTTGGAAACGTTTTCTTTTGATTTTCATAAAAGGGTATTATTTGAATTACTTGATACTTGATATAATAGTACATCAAATATGGGAATTAGAATAGAAACTTGTTCAAATGTTTCAATAATTTTTACAAAACGTAATGTTAATATGCTACAGATTAACTCATTGAATTACTAATGTTTTTCCTGTATTGAACAAACATTTATTACTACATTTTAAAAAAAATGGCAGAATTAGAAGAATAAGAGTAAAAAATTCTAAGTCCACTTCACAGAGGTATTTTTTACAATACGCCATTTTTACTACTGCGCAATTCTAGAAATCATCAAAATTAATTGTTTCTAATTTGTGATTTATTAAAACAGATCGAATGCGTCATAAACCATTCAATATATCTATTTATCAGCTTTCTATAGGTCTATAACAAGCCTCCATCTATTGGTGAAACAAAGAATACATTGAGGAGAAGCTGCAGCTCCTCAGGCGGTAACGTAATAATGGACATGAAATGAGCGACAGGTTGCCAGTCGGTTGTGTATGCTAATGAGCTGTTACACGGATTTAAAATATCGCTTGCCAAGACAAAATCACTTTTCTTTTTTACATGATTGATTTCTTGCAACACAATTAAGGATTACTGAACCTTTTATCACAGTTCTTTTCTAAAAAGTAACAGGACATATGTGGAATAGTTAAATGAGTAAACTTAAATCTCCTTGTTTTTATGACACATATCTATTGAAATAATTTGTGGAACTTAGATTTTATGTACACAACATTGATATTTTACTCAATTTTAAAAGTTTTAATTATAAACTTTTAATAAATTTTTTTTTTCTTAGATGAATATGGGCGCAATGTTTGAGAACTTGTAATATATATTTACATTAAGGTGCTATTTTTTTTAAAAAATAATATATTAAATATGCAGTATATTTTACATCGCATACATAAAACAATGCAGAAAATATACGTAATCTTTATTTGAATGATATCACTGTATAATAAGTTTGAAAAAAATTTGAACTTGATAACTGTAACATTTTTAATTTCCTCCTTTTTCCTAAAGTGAATTTTTTTTAAAAAAATTTGGTGATTATTTAGTTTGTAAGGGATGTTTAGTCCTTTATCATTAAAAATACAGAAACTTGCACAAATTTATTTGAACACGTTTATTAGTTAGGCTTAATTTGCCGCTACGATAGAAACGTTGCAATTAAGCTCTGTCAACATTCAGACTGTTGCCAATCCGGCAAAGCGCAAATGTTGCAAAGTTGTGTTGCCAGATTTACAAGTATTTTAAATATTAACAATTTTCAAAAGTTAACAATAAAGTAATATTTACAATTATACAAACATAAATACAGTTATTAAAATAAAATGCAAAATAGTAATTTAAATATGCCGAAATAAAGAACTATAAAATTAAGAGTTATCAAAGAATTGAGCAATCGTTGTCCCAACAAGTGAAAAAAATGTTTGTTTTACTACATGTGCAAGTATCTTTTATAGAAGCATAGAAAGTTTCGAACCCTATAGTGTTGCAGTTTTATTATTCAAAAATTAGTATTCACATTCGTCGCTCGCGTGAATTGGAATTGAAAAACGGAATAATCCAGATAGAAGGATAAAAATATTTTTAATGAGAGCTAATTTCTCAATGTAATGTGAAAATCAGAGTGACTTGATAAATATAACAGCAAAGTTAAGTAAATTTTAATCCAAGGAATAGGAAGCTAGCAGTTCATATATCACATATTTTAAATTTTCATAACTTTAAGTATTAAACTTATAAGATTTTAATTTATAAAGCTGTAATTAATTATTAAACGTTGTATAAAGCGTAAAAGAGATTAAAATTCAATAATGTTGAACTTTACATTTAATTTCTTCAGATGGATGTAATTTTAAAAGTTAATATTCCAGCTACTAAACATAAAATATCTTATAATAATAACCTAACAAAAATATGTTACACATGTCAACTGAAAAGAATATTCAAGTTTTTTTAGAACAAAATTATTTTAGAAAACCTGATTGGTAATAAATTCATGAATTTTTTCTTACATTTACATAAAAGTGTACTGAGCTTCATTTCTGTAAGTCCAAATATATTTGTTAAATCCAGGAAGGACTTCAAATTTACATGATCTTCACTGACATAAGTATATTAAGGTATAATTTCTTCAGGAATTACTAAAAAACGAAACACCCTTCAATAATTGTAATGTTATAAAAATAGTTCCTATCACAAAAATTAATTATTACTACGTAATTTTAGAAATAAAAAGAAAAATGATCAATTAGAAAAACGGTCCACAAAATGTCTATTTCTTCCTGTCGAAATTTTTAAAAAAATTACATATTTAGACAAAAGTGTGAAAAAAAATCATTTTTTTTTGTCCTAAAATTAAGTATATACCTATTATCATAGCAATAATTGTAACATCTTAGTCTTATCTTTTTTCACACACATGGTAACATCATTAGTAGATTTATTTTGTATATTTCAACCAATCAATAAGTCATTCATGCGAATGAATGCAGAAACAAAAAAAAATAGGTAATTGTGATTATTTATTAACGTCGCACAAAGAAGCAACAAGAGTGCTATTCGTGTCAGACCTCGTAATTTTTTTTGTCTCTGTCCACGGCACCTAAGCGGGCACTTGTCTCTCTAAACTTCCACACCACGTCAGCAGGAGGACTTGGGACCTCGGAAGCTAGAACATGCATCAGCCCTGCTTCACAAAGAGTCTTAAGTTGATTCAGAGCTTGAGCCTCGGACTCATCGGAATGCCGGCCACAAGTCCGTGACCTTGAGCCCTAGGCTACCACGGTCACTGACAGAAAATGAGAACCTTGCTGTAGCAGTTGGAAGAAATTTTACAATATAATCACAAAATATTCGAACCTCTTCGAAATCATCATCCGAACTTACTTCATTATCGTCAAACGATTTGTAAAAAACCTTAAGAGTTTTCGGATTCGCTTTACAAATATTCTAATTCTCTGTTGTTGAACGCTTCCACAGTCAATGCTGATATAATTAGTCTGAATTTTTTATTTTCGATTCACAAAATATATCAGATTGTAAACTACATAAAATAAAACAGGAAATCTCAGTTATTAAGTTTTCTTAATAAAATAAAAAAATAATTATAAAGTGCACGTCTCATAACAAATCAAAGCACAGAAAGAAAAAAAAAAACTCCAGAGAATTTTGAACAAAATATTTGTAAAGCCATCTATGAATCAAAAATTAAACTAGAATAAATTAGGCGTAATAATCAGAAAAATAAGCTTCGAACATGTGATAATTAACCCATATACTTGCAAATAAAGTTGTGCACAAAATGCGCTACCCGTACGAAGTACAGATAAAACTGATGATTGATTAAGGTATAATTTAACCAGAAATTTTTTTATACAAACTTACTTTCTCTTAATTATTATAATGCTAGTCGACCACAACATCGCTGGAGAGAATTTCACAAAATGACGTAATACCTGTTTGTCAGCGTAAAGGGCCATCCAATAAATTGCACAACTTCTCCAAATATCCAAGCTATACATCTTCACTAACCCAAGGACTCAAAGAAAAATATCTATATCCATGTTGAGAAACGTGATCGAGGTTGGGCCATTTCTCAAAAAGTAACTCCAGATTGTCCCATGATCCAGATAGATCTATCCCAGCCAAGCCCAAACATTAGTCAAAGTCTACGAGGTGAAAAAATTTCAAAACACCGTGTCCTTCTCTTCTGATTCGTTGAAGAAAACTAATGTTCTTTTTTCCACTTATGGGTTGTTTTGTGGAAAGCCCCGTCTGATAAAATGTATCTTCCTCAATTGGTTGCATTCACTCGTTTTCATGCATTCCCAGTTTTTCTGAACGTGAAATCGAATTTCTCGAGCGTAAAAATTCGAATTTTAAGATACCCAATTCATAGTATGTGTCAAACACGCGATTTTACGGAATGTATTCAGACAGGGAGGATAATTACCTAGAGGCCATTTTCGGGCACTTAGTCCATCATGTGAGGCCCTCTGAATGAAATATGACTTAAAAAATTATTATTATTTTTAGTTTGGGCTTATTTATTTTTTTCTTTACCTTCCCGCAAAATAATGTTATTAGATATTAAAATGCCATGTGAATCTTATGCTTCTATTAATAATATTATCCAATTATGATAAAGCATTTTAATGTGATGAAAACGCCTATATATATTTCCATGGGGTTTAACGTCAATGTCTGTAATGTTGGTAAGAATTAATTTATTTTGATATTGGTAAATTTAATGACAACTTTTTTCACATAATCATATGAATTAGTCGATGTTTTGAGACAAAGCTTTCAAAATGGTTGCCGAGTACCCAAGATAGCGAGCTTCGCGGTCAGTAATGTAAATTTCAAGTTGTGGGCTTAATACCCAAAATTATAAATTCCCTCAGTTCTTACAATCTCGATATGGTATAATGTAGAATTTTGGAAAAAAAAAAAAAAAAACTCAAAAATGTTTAAATTTACGAAGTCCACTGTCAATAATTTTTTCTGCTCTAAAAGAATATAACTACAAATCAACGGAGCTTTCTTATGTGATATTAGTCTCCTTTTTTTTGTAAATAAGTATATTAAAATTAATGTGACTTTCCACTACTATAAAGGTACTCTAACTAATTGTTTTTATCTGTATCTTAATGGAGAAGAGATTTTATGCTGAAATATACATGCGTACAGATGAAGCAGAAGTTTTACGAGGAACAATACATACATTTACTCTGTATATGAAAGTTGGCTATTCAATTACATTTAAGAAATCGTAATTTGTAGTTTACTATCATATTATAATTCCCTTTTAAGATATAAGAGATGGAAAATAACAGAAATGAGACATAGTTTATTTTATCAGAAATTTAGGATAACTCTAAGACAAAACGAATTAAAAATCCCCGTATGAGTTATGTTCGAATTTAAATAAGTATATTCATTTTTGATTAATTATTATGTGCCTCTAAAGGCAGTCAGTAAGAAACATTTCACTGATTGCGTTTTTATACAAACAATCTCACAGGAAACTTAGCACTTTCGCCTTTTTTTGACCATACTATATTTTCTGATTCATGGTTTATTAATATCGTACTTGGAGGCTATACGAGGGCTATTGGGACGAACCACGTCATTTTGAACCTCAAACGATAGACGAGAACGACGCATCTCCCTCTCAAAATTTGCTTACAGTGCCTGCCAACGAGAGGACTAGGAGTCTCTATAGATTTAAAGTGAATTTCTCAGTCACATAGCGGCCTTTTAGGGGCTTTCTGGACTTCCCACAACTCGACTAAAACAACACTGACCGCGAGATCGCAACCATGACCATTCGTCTACCGTAGCCCCTGAATCATACTACAAACTCCAATATAAGATTTAACCTCTGGATTTATAATTTTGTTTCTCAAAATTCTATTTTACAAATCAGTTACGGTAACTAGTAACAACAAACGGTTTATATAAACGAATTTAATTTTACCACTATCCCACAGTTTATTAAAAATTAATTAATCCATTAAACGATAGTTTTTGTTATGTAATAGATATAAATCATTAAACATAAGCTATAACCTATTAAATATAAGCTATATCATTAAACATAATAGCAGTGACATGTAACCAAGAGTTCAACAATAAAGTATAGTTAGAAACAACTGCATACAAATAATGTTCAGATACATAAGCATTCATCTGAATCTCATGCAAATAGAATTTTCTCAAATGTATCACTTTTCATAAACATATTAATACATGGCAAGTATTTTTCATACAATTAAATTATAAACAAAAGTAACATAAATTCAGATATTTAATTGAAATACATCAGCATTGTTACTGTTTGAAGTTTGGGATTCTAAAAGGTATTAAAGATTATTTCACAACTGCATATAAGCTTAATGCTCTATAATTGCAGCATATATATCGTAACACTATGTATGTTACACTTATTAAGAGCGCCTTAATTATACTCTTCGAAAATACGGTTTTCTAAAGCACTTTGAAAATAATTTATCATTACGAGAATAGAATAGAAGGGAAAATACGCACAACACATGAAACATAATTTAAACATTGATTACGCATATTAATTCGCTTAATCTGGATATTTTTAAAATAACCAGACATTTTAGTTCCCTTCATTTTAAAGGATTACTCCATTAATCATTTTGCATTGATGTAGGACGAAATGATTTAAGAAAATATTTGTTCAAAATGGTTTGAATAAGCAAGACATTAATAAAATGTGAATATAATTAAAAATTCTGACTTTAAATTTTTTTCAAAACAAAATATTCATTAACTCTTAATTACTTTTATATTGGCTGTTTCTTAAAATCTCTAAACTAAATTGTATTCTGAATATTGATAGTTAAAAGTTTTTTTTTTATTACATACAATATAACAAATAACATTTTCAGTAGATCTAGTTTATAAATCTAATTGCTTAAGAGAAAAAAAAAGTTATATACATTTAATAAGTCTTTTCACTACAATACTCTCCCTTTTGTCTAAATTCTATTTCCTCTCATATTACTTGTTATGCCTATGGGACAAATTTGAATGTAACTCCCCACTCCCCTAAACTGGAGGGAATGGGGTTGCGCAAATTTTTCCGGTATCACTCTATCTTAACAAATTTCACATTGTATATATTTCTTCTGCGAGTCCTGTCGTGCAACTCTTTGTGTGTTCAGCACTGCCTGTAGCGACATCCGGGGAGTTTGTTTCCTCGTAGCGATTTTTTTCGTAGCAACTGTTTCGCTCCTTCTTTGTTTTATAGATGGTAGATAAAAATGAGCAACATGCAGTTATGAATCTTTGCTTTTTTTCACGCACTAATTAGATTGATTAGTTTGATTAGATTTTATTAACGTCGTACTAGAAGCAAAACGAGGGCTACTGGAGACGAGCCACGTAATTTTGAACCTGAGTCAAGTGACGAGGATGACACATGTGCTGGCACCCCCTCTCCTAACTTCCACATCACGCCAATAGAAGGACTTTGGACTGTAACAGATTTAACGTGCATCAGTCGGGCTACACGGTAGGGTTTTAGTGGCCAAGGCTCGAGCCCGCGACTCAACGAAAACCGCCGGCCACGAATCCAAAACCATGACCACTAAGCTACCACTGCCACGCTTTTTGCACGCAAAAAAGTGCTGTACAAACTGCTACGAAGCTGAAAACAGCTTATAGAAATATTGTTTCGGGAACATCTTAAGTCTACGATTACTTTTTCTCATTTCAGAAATAACGCTTGAAGAGGAATTTCACTCTGGACATCCGCCAATTTCCCAAAGTACACACATTTCTTGAGATAATGGATGGATTTGTGGCGTTCCATCAAACATATGGTGGAGTTAACTGGATGGTCACGGATCTCAGTTTAGCAAATTTTAATAAAAGACTTATAAATGAGATAGCTCATTGCCAAATTTATACCTCGAGGTCTGAGTGAGCAGTAAAAAGAGCTATTTCAGTACGCCAATATTTCTCCAAAAACGACCTGATTCACTTGCCTCGTTTACATTACTCATCTCACCTAGCTCTGAGCGATTACATTTTGTTTCCTTGCATGAAAATGGACGTGAAAGGATACTTTTGAACGACATAAAAATGCCAATAAAAAAGCTAAGTTAGAACTGTCAGTCATCACAGCAGATGAATATAAAAAGAGTTTCCAAAAATGGAATCACCTGTTGGACAAATAAATGTATTAAGTGTAATGGAGTATACTTTGAATGTGATTAGATTGTTTTAAAGTAACATTGAATATGAGTGATAGTTACGGTTAATGACTCTAGAGCGCCAAGGCTAAACAGAATTTATCATTTGTTTCTTCAGTTGTTTAAATATAAGTAAGGAAAAAAAAGGGAAAAAATTTTTGACTAGAAGAAGTGTCGAACATACAGAAGGATCTCTCTGGGCGTGTCACTCGTGTTGACCAAAGAGGGAAAGCATTGATAAACATAGCTTTTAAAAATATTCCGGTTTTCTTGTGTGTGTATCTTAAGAAAATAATCAAGGTCATATTATATATGCGACTAGAATTGACCTTCTCAGGTGTAGTTATCAAGCGTATTTTGATTACGAGACTCATTATCATCATCTCAACCACATTAGGTGTCATTTGTATTTTACAATTCTATGCAATATATTAAATTTATAACTTGGACCAGATTATATTGAATTATTTTTATGAGTACAATAACAATTTATATACATGCATGAAACCCAAAGATATTTGTTAATGGCACAGAAGTTTGTCATACGTTCGTATTCTTATTAATATTTATTTTTTGCTTTGAAAAGATAGACCACTCACCCATACATTTTCTTAGTAATAAAAATTTTCTTGGCAGTTTTCTTTTATTCAATGTAATTTTCGAAAGATAGCAGTAAAAAGAATAATTTCTAATGCATCTGAATGCAAAAAGTTGAATTAATGAAAGTGCTATTGAAATGCACTGAATGTTCACTTTAATTTTATATTTAAATTCTATTGCAAAAAATTTAACATTTTTACAATTAGAAACACGGGTAGTAAATTCAATATATCGTCTGCATGAATCATTCTAAATATTTTTTCAAGAACTAATATTTTAATTTTATTCATGGAAAAGTCCTATGAACCGACAGAACTAAGTTCAAAATCAAAATTGCAAGATGAAGCAAATTGAATAGTAATCAGTTTAAATAAAAGTTTAACGAGGAATTCTTCAACAAAATCCAAAAAAAAAAAAAAAAAAAAAAAAAAAAAAGAAATCAAACGAGACAGACGATCTAAAATGAAAAGAGACAAAAAAAATTTCCTAGAATTATAAGACTCTAGAATAGAAGTGGGGGGAAGAGATTCTTCTGTGTATATAATGAAAAAATGCAAGACGTAATAACAATATCCAAGTTTTCAAATCTGCTTCCAGAATGACGTGTGAAAAAGTCTAATAAAATTTCAAAGATTCTATATTGTAAGAGTGAGAAAGCAATAACCCTTCTACTTTTTTATAAGATTTTCTGTTAATGGTATTTTTTTATTCAGTTTACTTTATTCTATCTTTTAATAACACGTACGTGTTGCGACTGAATACATTGTTTTTAAGTGCTTCTTTAGAACATTCCTTTCAGATATTGCGCTACGAATTCTTTCACCATTTGTATATTTTTTTTTCACTTTTGATTAAATTTTTCTACAGAACTTACTTCTCTTTTATAGTTATTGATGTTCGTGCCTATATTCAATTCAAAGAATGTTTTCTTTTTGCATTTCTGTTCTATTTGGCTGTTTTTTTCCGGAATGTATGTGATCTCGTATTTTATTTATGTCTCATCACCGATTCCACAGTTTTTAACTTGATTGTGAGAAATCTATTTTCCCGTTTTGGCCGCAATACAAGAAGAGTTCATCGTCTTAATTTTCTACTATTTATTTAAGAAAGAAAATTAAATACAGCTTCATTTTTATATAATTAAAAATGAAACTCGTTATGTTATGCTTTCATTTTTGCATCCAATTTTATATTTTACGTAAAATAATGAACAAGCATATTCAAAAGATGTGCTAGTATGTAATTTTATCCTCCTTTATTCTTTGAGAAGCCAAACGATAGCTATAGATGACGGACCTCGTGCTTTTCAACATGGATCAAGTGTCGTGAACGACACCTGGATCCAGCACTTTCCTCCTCAAACTTCCAAACCATGTCAATGGAGGGACTTCTTCCTGATTTAACGTGCATCAGCCCCACTACACGGCGGTTCTCTGATGGAATCAGGGCTCAAACCCACGACTCGATGGAAACAATACCGACCACGAGTTTGCGAACAAGATGACTAAATTATCGCGGTGTGCCCCCCGCTACAAGGTCAGCCCCACTACACGGCGGGTCTTTAGTGTTATCAGGGCTCAAACCCATAACTCGATGGAAACAATACCATCCGCGAGTTCACGATCAAGACTACTAAATTACCGCGGCAACTTAATATTACACGGAATTAATCAAGAGTTATTTGCTTTAATTTTTTAAAGTAATTATATTTTTTTCTGTTTTTCAAGGTGTAATGCTGAACATCACTGAATTGTGATTGAATAATTTTAAAAGATTATAGAAAAAATAAATTATAATTTCCTACCTAACTATACGTTTCAAAAGAATCCTTTAAACCAGGATTACTAAAAATCGTAAATTCTGAACTCTGAAACTAAATACTACTAAAATGCATATAGAAGTGGTGAAATTCACTAGAGGGAAATAATTATAAAAATATTATATCCAAATGAATGAAATAAATATATTCGATATACTAGGAAAGCCAAGATTACTAAAAATAACAGTTACTGCAGTAAAAATCCGTCTACCCTTTTCTCTAAATCAGAAATGTCACCAACCATTTTAATACTTCACCAACATTTGAAAACGAGAAATCAAACAAGGTCATTCTTAATCTGCTCTTCAGCTTGAACATCGCGACATCAAATACGTGGTTTTATGTAACCTTGTTTAATCATTATATTTTGAACAAAAATTCTGTCAACTATCTTCTTTAACTAATATTTCTCTGTACCTTCACCTTAAGTTTTGGAAAAAACTGAGAAAAATTTGAAAATTGCTTACTTTCAAAAGTATCGAATCTAAGTATCAAGAAACAAGTGCAAACGGACGATATGAGATTGAATCTAATTTCAAAGCAATGATTGCGTTTTTCAACACAATAATTCCTTTGAGTGTCCTTGAATAATATGTTCACGCGCTTTTCTTGATGCCATGAATCCAAGCATCAAGAAACGTGTGTGAGCGGACACGATACAAGACCAAACCAAACTTCAAAACAATGATTGTGTTTTCGACTTTCATGGTATTGAGTACATAATTAAGTACTTAGAGATCAAATTGTGAATCAGTAATATGTAATATTACTTCTAGTCCTAACTACCTCCGTAAAAGGGCAAGGAGAAAGTACCAAAAATGCGGAGAAACAAGTCATGACTTCATCATCAGTACAACAATCCAACCCACACTGCGTTGTCTGTTAAGAAGATTTTGTCTAAGCCTAAGATCTTTGTGTCGGAACATCATACTATTCGCCTGACCTTTTCCCATGCGATTTTCTTCTCTTTTTCCAAAATGAAATCAACTCTGAAGGAAACGAGATTTGATACAGTTTAAACTGTAAAAGAGAAAGTAAAGAAGCCTATTAATATTGTTTCTGAAAATGATTTACAACAATGGTAATAGGTAATTCAATAGGTAATTCGATTTGAGTGTAGTAGGGATCGTGGAGGGGAGTGTATTGAAAAAAAAATGATGTTAAATTTATGAAGAATGAAAATTAAAAGCTTTTATACCATTAATATAGTTTCAATTTAGCCACTCTTTATGGTGAGCAATGGCGCTTTGACGTTAAAGATTATGCCTACAGATTATTTTTTAAATTTTTGTTATAAAAGAAAATATTAAAATGGGTCCCCGTTTTCTTTCGAAATCATGCGCCACCACCTAGAACCATATTTTAATGAATTCATTTGTTATGGGATTGGACACATTCGTCACTATCGTGAATCGAATTAAGAATTTTTGACATCCAAAAAGACTGGTGTAAGCTCGGCAGATGTTGCAACAACTTTCATTGGTCGACAGAACTTAACACAAATACCAAAGAAAACTCTTAAAATCATATTTTTTAAAAATAAAATAAAGCTAAAATGCATCTATGTGTACTGAAATGCCCTTACACTAATTATCAGAAAAACTAAGGAATAACTAAGGCTTGTTATATGATGATTACAAAAACATCCCATTAACCAAAATAACCAGTAAATCCATTTGTTTAATTTAACTATAGGTTCTTTTCTAATTTCCCTATCTGCAGTTGTAGGTTTCGCTGCCCTTGCATAATGAGTCCCAGTCCCTGAAGAACTTTCGGATTATTTCGGCTAAATAACATTAGGTCACAGAAAAAATAGAGCTTATGTTGATGGCCCCGTTACTCCTTAATGGCCCTAAGATGAACAGTTGAATTTAGTAAGATCCTGAATTGAAGCAGAAAGCATCACTAAAAAGCTCTAAAATGAGAAATGTCCCGGAAGTTTTCTTAAGATATTTAACCGAAAGCAGTAACCTTAATTGTTTCGATTATTTAATACTGAAATCGGAGGGAGAGAAATTGATAACATCATTGAAAAAAAATTGAAGCAGGGAAAATTAAAATTTAGCGAAAATCATTGCACTTATTAAAATCCATGTTCTTGTGAAGAGGGTAATTTGAGAAGCTTAAGTCCTCTAAATTTATTTAAAAATTATGTCCTCTAATTATGCACTCTAATTTCTTTATAATGTGTGTGTGATAATTGTTGAAAAACGCGTCCACGTTGTCCTTAAATACGATACAATGGGCAACAAGTACTCAATGTACATTATGAGTTCCTTAATCCGCCACTGTCGTTATCATGAACGTGCCGAATTAAAGGGTGGAACGTGCCTCATTAACGATTTTGCCAGATTATTGAATGTCAATATAATTTTTATGGGATACTAAAGGTAAATCAATCCAGATGAAAACTTAAAGTAATAAAACATATATTTAATGTGTCCAAGTTCATTCTGAACTTGTATAGAATATATAAGCACCAGGCGAATATTTCGTCATTCTAGCATCAACGATATTAAATTCAAAAATTAAATACTAATTAAGTGTATAACTTTCAATTGATCAGATTAGCAGAAAAGAAAAAAAATAAGGCAGCATGATGATAGTTAAAATAAGTTGAGACGAGCTATTCTCGCCGCATACGAGTGCATACTCTAGAAGAATATGTATGCTGGACTTCGAGAACATTTTAATATACCTTTCAATGCATGTACACTTCTGTAATGTTATTGTTGTATCTCACTCAAAAACAAATATTTTAATGAATTGAAAACTGACAGTTATAATAATAAACACTGGGAAAAAATGTTGAATGGATCCAGTGGCCCAGGTCAAAAAACGTCTAAATTCACATGACAAAAAGTTCCGTTCTGTAGCAGAATGTAGAATGTAGAACCATCAAATATCGAATTAAATAGAGGTTACTGTATTGTATGGGACACATATTACACGCTAAAAAAATTTCTATTTAATTTTGCTAAAGAAATAAATTTGTTGAAGTGTAACCTTTTATGAAGATATTACTAGATCATGAGAATAAAATGAGAAGCAAATTTTGTTTCTTAAACTGACTACCTACATTTATTTAAACATTTAATTCCTTTTTGAGTACTTAACTCAGAGTGATACTGAATATTGATCACATTTTTTAACGAATCATTTCGTGTTTAAACTCAAAATGGACAAATATATATGCGGTTTTATCATTTTGAATAATCAACCAATTATCGTTATTAAAGCCTAGATGATAGCGATAATAACTGTTTTATAAAATTTACTTTCATATGTACATCATTAAGTGTTTTCTGAGTTCTTGAACATATTGCTGAATTTTATGAGTTGAATCAAAGCTTAAATTTGAATTATTCCATTTGTTCACAATATAATGCATTTTTACTATAATTATTTTGCAGTTTAAAAGCATAGATATAATATTAAAAACATTCAATATGTCTTAAAGCTTTGTGATAAAGAAATTTTTCTTCCCTTTATTTTGAAATTTTTCCAGATCTATAATGTTTTTCTCCATTCTGTTAATTGTTGAAATAGGTTCATTCATTTAAATGTCATCAGATATTTTTTATTCCTGCTGATTACCTGAAATTGTCCACTTTTTCAATATTCAAACTATTTTATTTTGATTTTTTTCTAAGATTACTCTTAGAAAAAACCCAAGGACCTAGTAATTTTAAACTTTGGTCTAGCACTGAGGACAACCTGTGCTGCCCTCTACTCTCTTCACAAA
The DNA here is from genome assembly GCA_019974015.1 of Nephila pilipes. Taxonomy (NCBI): domain Eukaryota; kingdom Metazoa; phylum Arthropoda; class Arachnida; order Araneae; family Nephilidae; genus Nephila; species Nephila pilipes. The sequence continues at coordinate 107,576 of BMAW01004494.1, read as the reverse complement.
TTTCCGAGCCTCGTCATAGGAGGACTTGGAACCACGACACATTCAACATGCATCAGTTACCAGGACACCCAACCAATTGGGAACTTTTCTTTTATACTTTAGGAATTTTTTCTTTTATTTCTAAAGATTTTTTCTTCTCTTTAATTTTATAAAAGTTGCTATTTAAATTTCTGTATTAATTAATGCTTTGTGAATCCTTATAATGTCATTTATAAAAAAAAATATAAAACCTTAATCCATTCAAACGAAAAGAAATAACGAAAACTACTTAGATAAAATAAGTGTAATGAAATTATAATGAAAACAACATTCATAAAATATCTGGAAATTAGTAGAAGGGGAAGCAATAAATATAAAAAAAGTTAATTGTCTGCGGATTTTATTAATGTGTGTTTGAATGCAATTTGAAACTCCTGGAGCAAAGATCCGACTTTGCCTTCGACTCTAGAGCAGAAGATAATGATTCAGCCTAACTACATAATAGTTTACTGGGATCCAAGTACTGGGGGCAAGCATTATATTTCATACTTACGAAACACATGCTAGTAAAAATGTTAAGAAACTGTGGTTATAGAAGTTCCCCAAATAGCATAAGTAAAAAAAAATGTGCAATAATATGTGTCTTATTTTAACGAAATTATATATGTGTGTGTGCGTGTGTGTGTGTGTGCATAGTACCTATTATTTCTCGATAGTTCTGGATGTTTTGGTGGTATCGTTAAAAGTTTAGCACCAAAATGTTCAAAAAAGGTGGGACACTCGCATATCTGTTTTTGGAAGATTTTTAGAAGTGAAATGGTTTCGAGACCCCTTGGTATTCCATTACGAGAATCTAAACGCACTAAGATAAAACAAAAGCATAAACTCACAATGAAAATATTTATATAAAAGTTAAAATATTCATTACAGCAGCGAAACAAATATCATCTTCTTTATTAACTCTTTTCTGTTCTTAGTTATTAGACGCGCTAGTTGAGAATGTGCTTTCCGTTACCCCCCCCCCATTTACTGCAATACAGTTCTCCAGAATCGACACTTACGAGATAACTAGATCTATTTATATACCACTTTATTCTATAGTACCGTAATTTGATTCAATTTATAATTTTGTTGTTCAATAGAGTAGTGATTCTTCGTATAACTGTTAAACAGTTGATCACTTATTCCCCCCAACACACATGAAAATTTCTCAATAATATTATTACAATAAAAAAAAATGACTACTAAACTTGCTGTGTATTGTAATTCTATTTTTTCCTAAATATAAACTCGATACGCATCTCTATAGTAAGAATTAAAAATGCTTTTATCGCTCGTCTTTCTTCAAAAACGAGTTAAATGCTAACCGTTAGCGGTATCTTTAATTACTATCGCAGTGTAAGAAATTGCAAGAAACACTTTCTCTTCAGCTCTTTCAAAATGATAAATAAGATGAAAGACTAAGAATGATCTAAGCCTTTTTTTTTTAAAAAAAAAGTACTGAAATTGCTAAAAGATCTAAAAAATACTGAAAGATATTCCTATGATACTTACAGTCCCCAACTTTTTTAAATCATTAATTTTTTTCCCTCTACGAAGGTAATTCATTTCGTCAGCGGTAAATAATTCTTCACGAGCCAAATAATCTAAAATGAGAGCAGTTAAAGAAAAGTAAAGTATTAAGAAAAAAACGACTGTTTCCTCAAATGGCAGTGATTAGTCGTTGCAATGCTTTCAAAAATTTTAAAACCCTTTGAGGTATATCAAGAGAGAAGAAATAAGAACTCGGCGTTTTTTTAACTTTCGTAAAGCTATGTTAGAGTAAGCTAAATTTGATAAAACCATTTAAAAGAAAAAGGTTTTTTTTAAGATATGTAAAAAAAAAAGGTATTCGTAAGCTATTCTGAGAAGAATACATTTCAGAATATTAAATGTAATTCTAATTGTACTCTTTCACTCGCTTCTTTCTTACGGATTTTTTTTTACCAAATTAGTCTCGTGCACGTATTCGTTTTTTGAAAAATATGACGAACTACATTTAATGATTAAGAAAATATGTTCACCATAACATCCTTTGATAAAATGCTGATTTTTGAGTAAAATTATTACTCGTAATCAAAGAGCGTTTTATAAGACACGGAATGTCTTTTTATCCTTCTGATTTAGTTTTTATTTAATGTGCATTTTAAATTTCACGATGGAATTCCTTAGTAATTGGTTTTATTCCAAACTGTTATTAACTTCTAGTTGAAGTCAACGAATTTCATCTCCAAACTGCTATTGAGCAGCCTAACAGACTGCATGCGCATAAATAAAATAAAAACTAAAGGAATTTGTTAAATCTCACCAAGCTTTAGTTTAATTACATTCGTTTTTTTAATCTAATAAATGCAATTAAATCGGCTTTTGACAAAAGCCAATGTTATATCATTTCTATTTTCTTAGAATAAAAAAAGGATCATATGTTTTTCCTTGAAAATAAAACCATATTTTATTACTAAAATATTTTTCTTAAGAAAACCTTGAAAATTATAATTTTTTCCAATATGTAAAAATACAAGGTACGAGAGACATTGAATAAGTATTTAGAAGTTCTAAAAGAAGCTGTTCAAAGCATCGAAAATTGTTTGTTTTTATTAAGCATCACATCTCACTAGACATTTGTCTGAGTCTCAATTATTCGTATTCGTGATCATGACTTTTTTCGCATCTCAAAAATTCTTCGTTATATTTTTTTCACTCTATGAGAACACCCTTGCTTTCTTCGGAGCAGGTACATCGGAACTAACCCATTGTTTTGAGTGTTGTTGGGGGTCATGTGTATTGTGATGAATCTAGGTTTCATCGAAGGTGAAAACTAAATGCAAAATGACACCAACTACTCGACGAGGTGGCAATCAAATTTTGATTTTGCAGCAAATGATTACTGAATCAAAACTAACTTATGAATCAATGTCAAACTTGTTTTGGTTCCTTTTCATAGATGGTAGCATCCAGTGGTAACTACGATTTACCTGAATGTTGCCATATGTCGACAAATACAAGTACTTTTTGAACCATCTCCGTAAATTGGTTTTAAGAAAAGTCCGATATTATACATATATTTTGTTTTTAAAATAAATATTCATCACAATTTTCCTTTGAAAGTAACGCTATTCGTATTATTAAAGTATTTTAATCCAAAAATCAGAATTCTTTTGAAAAAGTAAAAATGCAACGTATAAAAAATTACTTGTAATATTTACATTTTTAATTTAATATTTACTCTAAGAAAAAACAGAAATCAAAGTAAATTAACACATCAATCAATACAAATTTTTCATCTACGTATAAGACCCACTGAGCTGTAACGCATTTAGCATTGATGCTCTGTTTTACGTTTTTATTCGCAGGATATTTTAGACAAGTTTCCAACAAGTTCATAAAGTTTCTTTCGGTTGCCATTTATATCCGGTCCTAGAAAAATTTGAATTTTCTATCTGAATTTTTTGGGCTAATTTTCTGAAATAAACCTTCGATTCATATGGGTCTTATATTACTTGGATAATTTTTGTATGTACTCCCGTCTATCTGTACTTGTTGACCCAAAATGTAAATGGTATAAAAATATGCGTTTACAGAGCAGATATCAAGTCCTACAAAATGTCGCCTAATCCAACAATACATTCGACGGCCACATGAATATATTCAACACATTTTGCTCAATTCATCTGCATCACCTTTAATAAGGTTGTATGTTGTAAGGATGTCTGGATCTTCAGATGAACTATCGGTAGTGCTTGAATCATGCATAGATCATTTCCGAGAGTAATGGTTTTCCCTTTTGGGGTACATAAGCAAGGATAGTCATACCTTTCTTATGTGAGAAAGTTCTTGAAATGAACAATTATTTATCATGCATCCTATTTCATTTTAAATGAGACAATTGAGATGCAGCATCTCTTTATGCCAAACCCTTTAACTGAAAGATACCATTTCAGTAAGACACAAGAACTATTAACGCACATTCTGAAATACTACATATCTACTATTGCGCTGTGTGCTAGACAGCACGAAATTCAAAATCTTGAATATAAAGACTTGTATCAGCAATAGTTTTAGGTATGTGACCTGCAAAGTTCTCCACAGGAAAGTACTGAAAGAAAGCAATTCTCCCTTAGGATTTTAAAGGGGAAATAATATGTGCAAGCTTATATCACATTTCAAATGATTGAGATTTGTAGTTGGGAATGATACAGGTCAATTTAATATTTAAAATATAAATATTCATTTGTTATTCAATATAGCATTATGATATTAGAATATCACTCGTCCAAAAAAAACTAAAATCGGAAAAGTTGAAATATTTTAAAAAAAAAATGTATAACTAAAAGCAAACATTTCATATCAGAAAGTTATCAAGCTTACTATTTTGAATACAGTGGTACACAAAGAACAACTGACGAGTATCCTCGTAGACATCAGTGCAAGCAAGGTTCGAGCATCCAGAAAACTACCACAAATAATTCTGGTTAGTTACATAGCTAGAACTATGAATCTACTCTAGTTTGAGATGTTATTACTTATCCCGAATGAATTCAGCAGATCACAATTGTCACCGGAAAGACAGAAATCGAGGCAGTTCCAGGAGGAAATTCCCTTCGGATAATTGTTGGGAACAGTAGTCGGATCACCAAATCAAAAACTCCCTTTCTTCCTCTGTTGTGTTCAGATGGCTCAACGTGTATAAATATCAAGACCACAAGCACGCATGCAGAACACTTGAATATTGTATATATGCTCATAAAAAGATAAGTTGTTCTAACGTGTCGTCTCATGGCATGGTGAGAATGTTGCAAGTGTTTTAAGGAGTGGCACCACAATTTTAAGAGTGGAAATGTTTATGGATAGATATTGTGGAATCTGAGAAACCATACAACAGCAAATAAAATTTGATAAATATTTTTTTTCAAATTAGTTGCTTTCCGTTTACTCTAAATATATTTTATTCTATCATTAAATCATATTTTTAAAACAATTGAATTTTTAAATATTTTTTTACATTCCTTTGTAAATGATCATACATTAAGAATATTTTTCAGCATGGTTACCGCAAATGTTTTTACAAAAATTTGAAAAACATTATGTAAAGTAAAGAAAAATTTTAAGAGACTAACAAAGTAATAAATATATGTAGGTAATCCATGTAATATAGATGAATTGAAGAATTGATGAATAAGATGGAAAATGAAATTTAAGATTTAATATCTGTATATGAAATTAAGTATACGGTTCTCTTAATTCATACATTTAACAAATTTGAATGAATGTGCAGTGGCTTAAATCAACATTATTCAAATTAAATTATTAAAATGCGTTATTAAAGCTTAACCACATTATTTCATTTGTATTATTTCGATTATTTTATGGATTTCAGTTCTTTGCTATTCAATTCCCCAAATGACTGAGACGCATATATCTAAATTATAAGGAAATCTCTTTATGACTGAACATAACAAGTCTCTTCAAATCTCAAATAATTCTCAAGAAAGGGATTAGGTGAGTGTAAAAAAGTGTCAATACGAAAAATCAATATTTAGAAATAATAACATATACTCATATTTCATATTAATTTTGCAGCTATCTTAACACACATTCGTCAATAAAAATGTCCTAAAATCAATTTTCGATTAACAGTATTTAGCATAAATAACTTAGCAATGCTGACATTTATATTAAAGGAGTAAATGAAACAAATAGTTCGATAAATATAAAAATTCCCACTTCAAAATTATTTTTATGTCAAAAATGATTTTCGGGAATCTTTTAAAGTATCCCTTAAGCACACACATCTTATATCTGTGGAAGTAACTTACTCTTATCGATTTCTTTAAAAATAGTGGAATATCTACTTATCATTGGAGTCACAAATAAATAGCTAGTTAATGTATATTGTCCGTAATAAATTGAAATGTATAATTTTGACTGTACTTTCCTTAACATTTGAAAAATGTTACAGTCATTATGCTACATAATCTTCAAAGTGTTATATAATCATCATTTTGTTTTTCGCTCTGAAGTACTCTTTCTAAGGTGTAAACCAGAACCTGTAATAATAAAAGAGTAAACCAATACCTGTGATTAAGCATCACCTTTTTAATTATTTCTGCAATTTCTTCCCTTTAGTTGTCTTGTCTTTCAAATACCCCCTTAGAAAATGGCTGGATCAGTTAAATCAAATGGGAGTGAATCCCGTTTGATTTTAGTATTCTAAGAAATCATCCATTTTCCAAAAATTGGTCGTATCAAGTGTCGAGTGAGCTGTTAGAGCATTAACAACATTATGCTTACACCATAACTCTGGTGTATTCTGAACAGCTGAACGCATGAAATTCTCCAGCATTTATCGATATATTTCACCAATGACGGTTCATGCCTCTACATAAAATTCTATTAATTCAACTCGTTGCTCAGTAATGCATTTCACCACATTTAATTACCAAATATTACGCTTTTATAATCGGAAATTTAAATATATATATATATGTATGTATGTGTGTGTGTGTAGGTGTGTGTGTGTATAATTAATTAACAGTAAAAATTTATTCAAATTTTAATTTTTGTACCACCTAGTATAAACATTCATCGGAAAAAGCTAAACCTAACTTTCAAACAGATTTCATTAAACGCATAATTCACCTCACGACTTTATCAAATAATAATGATTTGTCTTCTATGTAAAAAACACATCAAATATCGATGTAAGTTTGAATATATAAATCAACTTTTTTAACAAAAGTCAAAAGCAACTTAACGTATCAGTAATATCTATCGAAATACATATCCCATGTAAACAGAATCATTTAAATATTAAAATCAAAATTCCACATGAAATATAGTTTAATGAATGCACACCTAAATATTTTCCGCCAAGTAATATTCTTTTTTAAATGTATTTCATTTTTTGACATTGTGCATTTCATCCAAAATACGAAGCATATGGCACAAAAGTCGTTTGAATTCATTTGGATCTTTAAAATTCCCTTAAGTACCCAAAAGTCAGTTTGCTTAAGCTATTGTATGGAAACTATGTAGCTACTGAAGAAATTTAATTTCAACATTATCCTTCTATGGTTCTACCATTACGAGTATATGAAGAACCTCCTTCTGAATGGAATAAAATAAACAGAAAAAAAATTCAATTGGTAGGCTCACTCGCATTTGAATATTTATTTGAATAGAAAGAGACGTCGTACCATTCTTACTGAAAAGTGATGCATTTAAAACAAATAGGTAGATTTATAGTGTTCATGTAAATTGATTCCGCTTTGTGCCAAAATTCCGTGATATTAGATGACTAAGTTTTGCATAAGTTGTTTTGACATCTCTTATAATTGATATTTCCAGAAATTTATGCTTTTATAAAATTAATGAAAACAAAGATACTTGTCTGATGTGATTCGGTTCATTCAGCCATAATCAAATCTCATCACACCAAGCTGGTGCATTAGGCCACAACAGCTGCACACCATTTAATTTGGTATAACGCTGCTTCCTGGGCACTTCCACAATTAGGCCATCTAAATGAATTTCAGTAGCCATACGGTGCTCTTAGTGGCCCCCTAAGAATTTTCCTCTATTTCTCTTTTCATCTGCTTCCATGTCAGAGAAATTCTTGTATTATCATTTGATAGCATTCTAAGTACACATTCAATCTATGCCCAGCTTCGGTTTCCCCCCCATTTTTGGAGAAAATAACTTTGTAGGAAGTTTTATTGTACAATTCTTATTCAATACATCATTTGAAATAAAGTAATCTATTAATTTAGTGATTTGTCGGTATGGACATTTTCATAAATTTTTAAATAATATCTTCAAATTTTGAAAAAAAGTTAAGCATGACGTTTCAATTGATTCTATTGTAATATGGATTGTTTACGAACTTTCCCGCTACTAACATCTCGGTTTTCTTTCTGATTTTTATATTTAAATTTCCAACCGAATGAAACGAAAATACGCAAATCAGTTTCACATTAGAAGTATAGTGAACGAATTTAAAGTAATACTTATAATATACCGAAGTTGAACTGAGCATTAAAGTTAGTGATGATTTGAGAGTGAAGTTAATAGTAATAATTAGTGCGGGGATGTAATTGACGTGAGTGAACCCACCTAGATTTTTATCAAACAAAGATCCAAGATATCTCTGAGTAAGAACTATTTTCTTAAATCCTGGTCTTGGACTCAAGTACGCTGGTAAGAATGATCTTTAATAAATATTGAGAGATAATAGTGCTTCAAATTTATAACTTGAAGAATAATAAATTGAATTGATTCTAATTTGACTTTTCTTCATTAAATTGTAAACATCTTGCGTCATGATTCAACAACATTTAATGCTGAAATAAATAAAGGAAATACATTACATTGTACCCTCTAATAAATATCGTTCTTTAAGAGCGTAAGCAGTTAATATTATCTGATATTGTTTCACAATATACTTAATGATGGCAATTAAAATTATAACGAATTACATTCAAATGCAAAGAAATATTATGTTCTGGTGGAAAGTAATTTTAGGAAATATCTACATTAGTCCCAGGTATAAGGGAAATTTAAATAATAGCAGAAAAAAAGTGCTAATTACCCAACGTCACAAATTAATAATATAACATGTATAGACAGTGTGAGAAGGGGATCTGTTTCGGAAAAAGATCACAATGATAATTCATGTCAAATTGAAGCGAACTTATAGTTTCCTTGTCTCATCATGCAGAAGTTAAAGTTATTTATCTTAGCAGAGATGTTGTCATTTATCAGAGACTTGACGCTTTTCAATTCTCAGAGCTTTCATCATAGTTCTAGGAATTTGAAAATAAAAAAAATCGAGTATGTATATTGGTCAATTAGATTTTAAATTAGTTAATACTTTAGTATTTATCATTTATCGATTCGCTTTGAATAATGATAACAATAGGATTAAGTCAAACATCTATTATGAAGATTGAAATTATAAATTTTAAATAGTTTTTAAGTTTAATAATCTAACTTGAAATCAGAGTGCACTAGAACGATCGCGCCAATTCGTAATACGGTATATTTTTGAATGTAAGCCAAGAGTATGTTTTGTTTTCCAAAACTCCAATAAAACTTCAAATCCCTTATATATTCCAAAAATATAAAGAACATAAAAAACTATTGTATACTGGAAATCATTGATTATGATGATGCGCATTCCTAAATTCTATCGCGCCTCCTAAATTCTATCACGTATTTTGAAATATTACTGACAGCATAAAGGTTGCATTTGTAACAACCTTAATGCAAATTAGAAGATACTCATCTTTCATAGGTTCATAGCTGCGCAACATTTACGATATCATATAGTTTTGAGTGTATATTTCGAAACTTTTCGTTAGCCGGTTGAAAATTTTAAATTGAACATTAAAATATCCCTATAACAAACAGATTTTTCATAACGTCGAAGATTCAACAAACCATCAATATAGACTCTTTTGAAATAAAATAATTCATTTTTGTAAAAAGAATGATAATTTCATAAAGAATTATTTTTGTCATAACATAAGATATATGAACTAAAGAGATAAAATTGTGCTATATTTGGCGATTTATCACTTGCACGGGGCGAACGGGAAGTTCCTATGTTTTTAGCAAACTAATGGATCCATATATAAACCAAATTCCATAATAAAGCATAGAAAATGTTCCAAGACTTTTCAGTAGGGAAATATACGGAAACTTCACTTCAGTCAAGGTAAATTCAACAAATATTTTTACAAAAATTCAGGCTTTTTATAGCAAATATTTAATTGTTGTCACTATACATATTATTTTTTGTTATTTGCTATAATATTATAAAAATTGCACAAAATAATTTCTGTAAAATGTTGTTCTCGTAAAAGGCTGTTTCATTCTAAAATTATTCAGTCTACAACTTTCTACTCTAAGAACCATATCTTTAATTTAAGTTCGCAGAATGATAATTCACTACACAGGAAATTAGTGTTCAACATCCACAAAAGTTTTACGATTTAAGTAGCAAACAACTAAACTAATTTCCAGTTTATTTATGATGCACTTGTAAAAGAAATTACAAGAAACTTTATACAAAAAATAAAAGTTATAGAACTAGTTACAGTGAGTATGTGAAAATAAAAAAAAAATAATAGCCTTTACAACATGTACTATATAAATTTGACAAAAACACTACAAAATTTTTATGTTTCTTTAAAATGAGATACTAGGGAAAGAACTACATTAATTTTCCTTACCATAAAAAGAAAGATATTTAATCCATAAATTACAAAAACTGCTTTTTCCAAGTTCCGATTATGTTTTAAATCAGTGTGTCAATTCAATAACTTGTAAAAACATTAAATTATCCCTACAACACACACACATATATATGTCTATATATATACATATATATATATATATACATATATATACATATGTATATATATATATATATATACATATATATATATACATATACATATATATACATATATATATATATATATACAAATATATATATATACATATACATACATATATACATATACATACATACATACATATATATGTGTGTGTGTGTGTGTGTGTG
>BMAW01004494.1:63930-91991 GCA_019974015.1 Nephila pilipes | reverse complement strand
GTAATAGATAATAATTTATTTTCCCTTCTAGTTTTTAATATTTACATGATATTGGCTTGAAGACGTTAGTATTTCTTATACTTCTTGTTTTCATTTATGTCATATTTTTCTACTTTAATATTAAAAAGGGTGATTGTCACTCCATACTTATTATATGACAATAGCTTTTATTTAAGCATTACAAGCTATTCATGGAGTAATAGTCTTAAATATTAAATTTAATAGCAAATTTTCATGTTATATATCATCATGATATTTGCAGAGTTTAAACAATATGGAATTTCTTTTACTTTTTTCCTACCAATGAGAAGGTAAGGAGGGTGGTCTCTATTGATAACGGTAGGGAATGAGGGCCATGTCACGTTAGACGAGATAGACATTTCGGCTGCGTCCGAACATTTGGAGCGAATTTGTTTTGCTTACAATGAAAGTGTATTTAATGCGTCCTCAGTGAATATAGTTGCAAGGAACCATTGAATAGTGCTTGGGTCGAAGAATTTTGTTACGCTGTGCTTTTTGTGTACCTTGACTTACCTAACATCTGTTGTTACTTTCTGATTTCAGAATAAATATTCAACTTCCATATGAAATGCGTTTCATTTCAAATTTATACAAATTAGATCAAGATAAGAAGCGTAATAAACTCATTTAAGATTAGTGATACATAAGTGAAACATAGAATTGCAAGAAATAAAGAAGTTATGATAAACAGAACTCGGGAAATGTTAGCAAGTTCAAATTTGAGTGGATAGCTGTAATTGATCATCTGAGATTGAAATTATTTAAAATGCTCCTGATGAGTATAATTGATAAAAGGAGTCGAATTGACAATATTCGAGAAGTGTCTCACTTGAAGCGAATAAGGTGGTAAAATATAACTTTAATGCATAATTGTATGCTAAGATTCTGGAGCGTTGGGGGATATTTGAGGGAGCAATCTTACGTTATCTGAGAAGATAGTTAATAGACTGTACACGTTTATTTCGGAAGTCTCATCAATAAGATTTGGGACTTTATTGTTTATTTAAACTTTAAGATGTTTATAGATGTAAATAATGAGATTGTCGATATGATCCGTGAGACTTACAAGGATGAAATCATATCTAGAACAAGTGCTTTTGAATTACAGGGAAGGCAACGAAAGAATTGTTTAATGTAATCTTTGACGCGAAAAGTGTAGTTCACAACGAGTTTGCGCCTGCTCGTCCAACAGTGAACTCAGTAAGCTTGAAGATTAGGGTTCACTGCATCCGAAGGGAAATTGCCGATATTTAGCGTGACATGCGCAATGTCATACGATACTCCAATATGACAATGTGAAATGTCATACGATACTAATTGTGAGGTATAAAATTTGCATTTATGTATCATAAATTGAAAAAAAAACTAAAATTTTATGCAAATTGCTTTTAAGATTAATCTTCGATTATTTTTTTTCACGATGACTCAAAACCATTTACATAACAAACTTGCTTAACAAATTTAATACTTACAATTTTCAAGCACAAATTTTAAATTATAATAATAATAACTCAATAAAATCACAATTAAATTACATTCTAACATACCATTCGTAATAATGTTTCCGTTTTATACAGAATCACTTTGCTTTTGTGTATAGTGTTGGCTATTGCCCACTCTATACACAAAAGCAAACTACACTATACACAGGGAAAGAAAACTATGGAAGTTAAAGCAAATTTGAAGAAAGACCAGGGCTCGAACCCACAATTCGAAGATAACAATATCGTCTATTCCAAGAAGTTTACCATTAGGCTACCGTGGCCACCAAAACATACGCAAAAGTGTTTATCCTTGTCTCTAAAAAGGGAATGGACATTTTGAGCACCTATTTTAAACACGGAGTGTTTTCATGTGCAAGAATTTAAAGAGTGATGAAAACATCTAATTAACCAATTTTCACCATACAATGCATTGGCGGAGTGCAAGTGGAGAACTGTTACTGTGACATGAAAGAACAAAACATTAAACATATAGAGGAAGTACTAAATGATTTTATTGACTACTACTATTGGACAAAATTACAGAAACCGCTCAAAACAGCGACCATCTGTGCTAATGCAGACGTTACACCTGAGAGGTAGCAAGCGGTGCACTTCTTCAAATATACCCGGCATTTCGCGAATGGCACCGGAAGCAACATAAATCCTGGCAACTAGTTCCTCGTGGAAGTCGCTTTGGCTTTCATTGATAAGACATTTCAAATGGGTCCACAGAAAAAGAGTCCAGATAGGAGAGATCGAATGAGCGAGCGAGCCAGCCAAGGTGTGGCCGACCCGAACAATCCATCTTGGTAGGAACTTAGCGTCCACACATCGAAGCAGAAATGGGGGGGGGGGTGCTCAGTCGTGCTGGAAACACATACGTGCTTGTATGGTGGCTGCAAAAAATTGAAGTAACTCTGGTAATACCATGTGTAAAAATGAGAGATATGTTCTGTAGTGCAGTTGGAATAGTAGAAAATATTGGACGATCAAATGGTCACCCATAATTCCAGGCCAAATACTTACGTTGAAACGCTTCTGACACGCATGTGGTAATGTATTGGTTGGATTGCTAAATGTCTACATATGAATATTATGCGTATTCGAAATACCTTCATAAGTAAAGATGTATTCTTCCGTGAATAACACATGTGAACTAAAATCAGCCTGCGCAGTTAGCTGTTGTAAAAACCAACGTGTATACTCTATACTCCACACGTAGTCTGAAGGTATCAAGACATGATCTTTCTTATATGGTAAGGGTATAATTCATCACCCCGTAGTTCTTGCCAAACCATTGAGTGAGGTACATTTACGGCACGAGAAACTCTCGCGTGTTAATGCCCAGGTGATTTTGCTCTCTTTGTAGAATGTCCTCTTGTGGCATCCATGCATTCCTGCCACGCCCTGTATTATGCATATTGATAACAGAAAGTCCCGTTTCCCACAGGCACCAATAAAATCTCTCGAAAATTTTGCGATCTGTCAGGTGTCTTCTAGGGAGACGTTGCATGTATATTCTTTCAGCTTCCAGAGTATTTCCATTCGCAAGATCATATATAAAATACATGTCCACTTTTTCGTGATTGCTGTACATCGCCATGCCTCCAGAAATTCACGATCATAAACGCGTAAGAAACGGCGTAAGAAATCTCGTGATTTACGCTTTCTATTACAGCGCCATCTAGCGATTGACATCATGCCCTCCGCCTATGGCAACAATTGCTTGATTAGATTTTTATATCACCCCTAAATGTTTTGCCCATAAGCTTCGAAACATCCTGTATAAGTTGAAAAAGCTCTTTTCTACGTTGTTTTAGAAGTGCTTGTATCCGTGGTAGCCTAGTGGTCATGGTTGCGGATACGTGGCCGACATTGTTTTCATCGAGATTTGGGTTCCAGTCCTGAAGCCAGTAAGGACCCGCCGTTTAACGGTGGATATGCTCTTTGATTCTGCTTGAGGTTTGATGTCTTGCTATTGCCATGGTATGGAAGTTTGGAGAGTGAAGTGCCCGCCCATGAGTCGTTCTTGTCGCTTGACCGATGTTCTAAATCACGATGTCCTTCACCAATAGCCTTCATGTTGCTGCTCAGAGTGACATTAATAAACGATCACTCGTTTAGTAAAGCCTTACGGCGCGGCGGGAGTGTATGAATAATTGCTTCTCATAGTTTTTTTGGATTTGAATTTATTAATCATCAGCATTGTAATCTTTAGGATAACTGATGACACTTTTATTATGTAAAAAAAAAACACGAAATTTAAATGTTGCAGACGGATTTTGCAGAGCTAGATAAATTTTAAAAATCGTCTCTTTTTTGCTATTGAATTAATTTATTTCATCAGCGCCAAATAATTTTGCACGAGAATATCATTCAGAGTAAAATAAGAAAAAGAGAAAGAGTAATTTTCCTTCTCAAATGGGGTGATTAGCAGTTGCATCGCTTTCAAAAATTCTAAAACCCTTTTGGGCATAGATTGAAGCAAAGAGGAAAAAAATAAGTTTCCGCTTCTTTTTAAAAAAAACATGTTACACTAAGCTTCATTTCATAAAGTTATATGAAAGAATTAAAAAATGGCATTATTTTAAAGAAGGAAACAAAAAGGTATTCGGGAAAGATAAATAGTAAAAGATTGAATGCAATTTTAATTGCTTCCAAAATGAGTTTTTCGTTCAAAAGTTTTCTACGAGAATACTATTTTGAAATTTGATTCATTTCTTAAAAATGAAATTCTGAATGAATGAATGACAATTTTTTTTATTCTCATTACTGTTTTTCAGAAAGGGTAACTATAAATCAAAGTTTTAAATGTTTGAAAATGTGACTGGTCAAAAGGACTTTTATATAGATGAAAGAAAATTCATTGTTAGATTAAATTTTTAGAATAACTAACATAGGAGGAAGATAAGATTACAGGACAAAATGTGCAATGATATGCAAAATAATATGAAATATTAATATAGTTTTGAGACTCCTCTGTTGTGTTTTAATTCCTTGTAAAAAATAAATCATTTAAAAGTCACTGATTGAAAAAGTTAGGTATTAAATGGAATGAAATTGCTATTATGAGTATCATTTATGATTTAAAAATTAGTTCCTAACCTACTATATCTGTGGATAATTATCTATATGTCTCAGAATCTCTTTACAATTTTGTAATTAGGTGTAGCGAATCACTGGGCCACGGTAGCTTTGTGGTCATGGTTGAGCCCACACAACCAACTTTGCTTTCATCGAGTAGTGGGTTCGAGCCCTGTTGAATCCAAAGACCTGCCATGTAGCAGGTCTGATTCAATTTAAACCTTCCAAGTTCTCCCAAGAATTTATGAATTCTCAAGAATTATCTCAAGAATTTATGAATTATATATTCTACATTTAAAACAATTCTTATGCCTTTGATTCATCTTTAAATAAAATTATGATCAAAACCTTTCTTTTTACATATACTTAATTAATAAACATTCAATGACGCTTATATCTTATTCCAGCTCCATAATTTATTTGGCACATCTTGCACATAGCCCCGTAATAGTTTTTCTCTAATACTCGTAATTCTTGTACTTGCGATCGGATTCGAATATAATTTGGAACATTGGCCAGTTATATTACTCTCTACCTTCATTCATCAAAAAATCGGATTCCATAATGGAAAGAACTCTTATAAATTAGTTAACACTTCTAATTAATTAATCAATTCACATTCTAATTTAGCTTCCTGTTAGTTCTTGGTACAAGCACTAATTTTGTCCAGAAGCGAAGTAGTTTGCGAATATTACTAAGAATTCCTTTTTTATGACTGTACATCATTCATGTCACGAATTGCTTTTTAAAGGACAAATCATATATTGTCTTACATTAATTGTTTCAACAAAGTTTTGAAAAGCTTATGTGACCAAATTACGTTGATAATATATTTCTTCATGGTGACATTTAAAGAATAATATACGGAACATTAAAAGTAGATTTTAATTTAAGTAAACTTTATTTAATGAAAGTTCTCTTATAAACATGTAAAGGAAGTCCTTAAAGTTACTCACGTAAAATGAAATTTAAAATTTTTTTCAGAACATGGCGCAAAGAACTGCTAAAACTTTTATAAAATATTAAAACGTATTCTTACATTTCTTGTTAATTAAGAATTTCAAGAAAGTAATTAAGCTCAAAACAAATAAGGTTCGTTAAGAAATATTTTTCTAAAATCATTCGGGCCTCTTTTCATCATACTTCAACCAATTTAAAACGAAAAACTGTTGTTGTTAAAAATCTAAGCAAACACATCTTTTGTTTTCCTTTAAACCTCATATTTTTTTCATATTTATACTTGCATATTAAAATTTTGTACAGTTCTAAGTATCATAATAATTTTGAAAACTTAAAATTTCTTCGAAAATAAGTTTTAAACTAGATTTAATTGTTTTCATCCGTTCCACAAAAGCTACTCAAAAAATATCCAGAAACAAACTATATTTAATAGTTAGTAATATTGCGGCAGTTATCTCCCACAAGTCACAATTGATAATGGCAGGAATAAAAGCCCTCAACAACTGTTCGAAACAGGAAACTCTCTTCTGTCTCTGCTGTGATAGGTGGATCAAAGACCCATTCGACAAGTTATCGACAGATTCGAAGTTGGGTAGTTCGAACTTTATTCCATCATTACGGTCAACTGACCTCCGCCAAACCGGGAATTATGTAAAGCCCGAAAGGGTAATTCAAAATTTAGTATTAGATGGCATCACATCCAAGCTTTTTAATACTGGTTCTATATAAACTCAACGCAAACTTGCTTAAAAACAGTCAAACTATGACACCGCACTCATATATCACGACGGCTAGTGATGTAAAAGACTACGGCCTACACTTCAAAAAGTTCCTCCATCTCAATAAGAAGCTGCCGATGCGTAAATGAAAACATTCGAATTATTCCATACAATAAGGAAATAACGGCTGCTGCAATGGCTGGGAATACAACATTCTCCAAAATATATCGTTCAAAAAGTCCCTCAACAGTATAATTATTTTCCTCACAAGAAAAAAGGAAAGTAGGTTAGGTGGAGCTCTCTCGCATGTCGCAAATAACAACGGCTGTTGTAAAAGCTCTTATTTGCTGATTCGAAAGAGGATTTTTTTTTATGTCTCAAGTGTCAAACGCTTGTCAAAACTGGACTAGTTCCCTGTAAATCCAGTGATGGGTAGTTCGAATTTGACCCATAGTCAAAGTCAAACGATATACACCGAAAGTGATAACATTATCTTCGAAATATTTTATTTTCAACTTTAGATTTTGAAACACACTCCTCCACGATTAAATACATGTAATTCAAGGTCTTATGGACTTATGAAAACAAAAATAAATCGGTTGGTCTTGAAAAATAATGGGAGTCTTCTCTTTTGAAAAATATTCTCTTTACATAATATACATTTCACAATGGTGGCAAGAATAACTTTTTTCGCATAAAATATTTTTTAAATATCATTTTAATTTCATTTGTTATTTATAATTTTTACATTATGTAATTTCAGACAAAATTTTTGGTTACAGTGTGTACAACGAAGTAAATATTATATAAGAGAGATACAAACAGTATCTGTGTTAAAGAATGGGAATTAGGCAACTCTCGTTGTTTTGTCAACTGAACGTCTTTGCTTTTTCGAAGAAGTCTGAAGGTCTGACGTTTTTTTTCCCTTCTTGGAAGCAAATTGACCGAACGCAACCTGTTGTTTAGAAGATTGCTTGATTTTCGGAGAATAACGATAAATCTCATTTTTATCATCGGGAAAATCTCGTAGAAAAACAACGACGAAAACTCGACGCGGTAGCAATCGAATTGTAATGTATGGCAAGAAATAGTTCCGAAATTGGAGAATTCCGAAGCTGAGAGCAGCACTCAACAGCAACTTGCCTTAACAACGTGGCGTATTGTCATAAACAGATAGTTTTTAAATAACACGTGTAAATGTTTCACATCCTAGAAGATATTTATATGTATATGGATTTAATTTTTGTGTCTTCTATTATTATAACTTGTTTGAAAAATTAAATCTGATTTAACAGCTGTTATTTGACTAGAACTGAATTATAAGCCAAGATATCACACAGTTTTATTTCATTAAAAAATAGTTTTCTTGAAAAAAATTACATTTTTCTCTGCGTTTGTATACTAGGTGAAATGTATTAAAATTCGAAATACTATATCAAGACATTCATGAGGCTTGTTTCCCAACAGAAACAGGGAAATGAACATTCATTTTTTCATTTAATTAAATTAGAGGGAATTTTGATCAGCAGTTTTTTTCAGAAACAGAGCCACCAAAAATATTTGAAATATTCAGTGGAGAATAATTTGTAGCCTCCAGTAACCAAAATATAATCAGGACAAACTTCTTACGAAAACTGTTATGCACTACTCTTTTCTAATTAATTACTAAGACTCCTCTGGACAAAGTTTCTAAAGTTTTAAAACTTCTCTAATGATTACGATCCTTAGTTAGCAGCAGTCAGATAATTTTGAAGGCAGTAAATGTTAACAATAAAGTTGTGCTCTGCCACTAGAGTATTTTAAATAATTTTGTTTACTGGTAAATATTTCTTCGGAAAAAGAAAATGCTTGTTACACAAGGAAATTCAAGTAAACAAATTTTTGCGAAGGATATATCTGTGTTTTGTTTATTCATGTAGTTCGCATATTTTGAAAATATTTATTTCCTCTGGAGGGATGAAGGAAATTTATTTTATTCTACAAGTTAAAGAATTGTTCAACTAAATAATTATTTAAATTTTCTTAGACTGAATGGTCCTAATAGACTCATTTCTATATTTTATTTCATAATAGCTGCCATGGGTTTTTATTATGATTTATCAATTCTTAGGGATTCTTCAAATAGAAAAATATATTTAGTTTATAACTTTATATTAGACTGGCAGAATTGTTTTTTTTAAGATTATTTTATCTGAATGGATATAATTGATTCATATAAATAATATGCATTGAGAATACATACAAAAAAAAATTATCATTTTTGGAGGATATGTATTTCGAGTAAAGTTTGTTACAACTCCTGTGGTATAAAATATTTTCTTCATTAAATGGTTCTCTATTATACAGAAGTCTTGTGAGGTAAATTAGAGGAAATTGATTGGGTAAATTAAATGAAAAGAAGTGCAGGAAATTGAGTTCAGGACAGTGATATATAAATGAAAGAGAATTGAAAGAAAGATAATGTATATAGAAAATAACGATAGGTTCAAATATATTTGTAAATTAGAATGAAACATCGAAACTATTCCTTTGGACTGAAGTTATCATAAAGTTTTGAAATAAGAATCGGTTATTAGAGCGAGAAAATTTGAGTCAAAACGAGTGATTTGGTACGCTGAGACAAACTAGAATTGTCAGAAAATCTAGGATTGATGAGTTAAGAGATGTCGAAAAAGAGCTTGCCATATGTATTCTTTAGTGGTTAATGTAGTATTTTATCTTGGTCTCTTACGTATCTTCATTTCAGGAATTAAGTAATTATTGACTGTTTAATTAAACTTAAACATATGACGAGAAAATTAAATAATGAATGACTGATCTACGATAAACCAGTTTCCGTATATGTATGCTAAAAAAAAAAAAAAAAAAAAAAAAAAAAAACACAGGGAGGTGTCCTTTGTGTATATTCTTATAGTTCATTCATTATAATTCCTTTAAATCCATTAAAATAATTCAACATATTTGACTCGGCTGCATTAAATCCATTTGCTGTTATACATGTAAATCCTTCTAACAATCAAAAAAATCAACGTAAGAAAAAGGTTTCTTTCCAAAGAAATTACAAAACCACTTAACTAAGATTCACAAAGGTATGGAATGGGAAAAATATATCCTAATAACACTAAAGAAAATATTGGAAACTGAAACAGGGGGAAAATCAAAAATCATAAGTACACATAAACGAAAATAAGATAAATATAAAGTAATTCTTATGATTTTAAATAAATATAAATAACATGTGGTTTATTAGGCTCATATAGACAAAAAATAGCCTTTTTCCAACATTGTAAGAAGATTAAATTAGATAAAATCTGACGAAATTCACTCAAGGTTTCTTAAGGAGCGATCAGGACCTTTAAAAGCCAAACTTTTCACATTTTTTGAAAAAAAAGTACATATTTACGCCCTGTTATTATGGAATATTTTGGTACCAAACATTTACCGATACTACCAAAACTTCTAGGATTATCAAGAAAAAACTATATAAACCTAGTTTAATTTTTCTTTTTTGTTAATTAATTTTTAAATTAAACCTCAAATTTCTCCAAGCAAAATATTTAGCTTCTCCAAGCAAAATATTTAGCTTCTGAGCAGGATTTCTCGAGAAACTATTAATGATACTTGTTTGAAGTTTCATACACATATTCACACACACACACACAAGATAACCTTTTCTTATGAATTACATACCAGTTTTCAGAGAAATTATTTAAAGGAAATATTTTACATGAGTTTTAATTGGATTTTTCCTAAAAATTTCATATTTTTCTAATTAAATAATGGCTTTTTCTGATATTTTCAAAACATAGATATAATTACAAAACTGAGCATTTTTGGACTAAATAACATTACTTTAGCAAATTTTTTATCAATGTTGTACTTCAGAATACTGTATGCTTTAAATGAAAGAGTATAGATTTTCGTTATTTTGAAAAAAGTGTCCAATTAATATTTCTATATAGTTTTTACGACTTCTTTAGAATTACAAACAAATATCAGAACTAATGTATATATATATATATATATGTGTGTGTGTGTGTATTAAAATTAATATATATATTTCATGTTACAAATCATGGACTTCAGAAAGTAAATAATTTAAAAAAATTTCTATTATTGAAACAGAATTGAAAAATTAGAAGAACATGTATATTAAACTATGAAGTTCAACTTTATGATACACCTTTAAAAATAATTTTTTTTTTGAAATTGTACAAAATATGCGTTAAGAGAAATCAAATGTTATAACTTTACAAGACTTTCCTGAAACCGTATTTACTGATCACTAGAGTAAATCTATTTTAACATCCTTTACACACATTAGATATTTTACTTATTTAATTTTTCAGATAACTAAATATAGCTGACGAAATGAAAGGGCGGCTAATTTTCCAGCGATTTTATTGGACTAACGAAACAAATAAATGCTGAAGTCATTTTTCTTTCTTTTTTCTTTTTATTCAATTTTTGTACGTATATTTTGTCTATAAGAAATCCTGCGTCCATTACCTTGGTCTTTTCTTATTTTTATAGCTATTTTTTACTTCTTAATTCTAAAGACTTACAAATTAAGGCCAGTTCGTTTTTTTTTCTTGCGTTAATTTCTCAAATATGTTCTTTTACTTAAAGCTCTTTAGTAATTTGCTTTTTTTATTCAACAAGATTAGTTAACACTGTCCACTTTTTTTTCTTACATTTTTGCAATAATTAAGATTTTTTTTTCTAGCAACGGTTAGATTTTTTCAATCATATTTTTTTTCCACGTATAATTTTTTTTTGTCTCAGTTGTTTCACATGGTCTCATATTTTATGTATCTTTTCCCGTTATCCGGTTAATTCGAATTCGCGTAGAAGCATTAGCCTTCTGATAAAACAGATTTTTCTAGCTTTCAATAAGTTTTTTATTTACAGTACAACATTCATTTTTTTCTCCATAACTGTCAACAAACTTTATTAGCACTTTTTTACTATTGCTAATTATTGGAAATTTCATTATTTCCTTTTACTTCAAATTTTTTTTTACAGAAAACCAAAAATTATACGTTACTAAACCAAAGTTATATGTTACTAAGACAAACTTCGATTATTTAAAAATGTTTTAATGCATGCAAAACCTATGTAATATACTATTACATGAAAGGGGATCACAATATACAGTAAAAAAATTAAACTCTTTGAATAATGCAAATCAATCCAATTTTTTGATATAGATTTCAAATGTTATAATTATTTTCACAAAATACAGTTCACAAAATTCCGTAAAAGTACATTTATTCATTTAGAGTGATTTATTTCTTAGTAACATAATCTATAGTATATATCACGTATAGATTTCAGTGCTTTTATTGTGCCATAATATATTACACCGTCTATATCTTTTTGAAAGTTTAATTTCTGTTTTCCTGAACCTTCGTTTACATTTAAGTAGTAAATTGTATACCGTAGGTTACAAAAACTAGTTTTATGGTCCTTATAATTTTAATTACTAATGAGCAATAATCTTCATATGTGGCTAAATTGCGCAACACAAGATATGACAGTGATCTAGACATTTGAAAAATGGGAGAAATCAATTGACAAGAAGGATCGAAAATAGAGAAGAATCGCTAGGATATCATGGAAAGCGTCACCCTTTTATCTAACACATGGGAGAGAAAATGCTCATTAGGATTCCTCTAGTTATGATGCTGTACTTAATTAAAGAAGGGAAGCTTTTGAGGGCATAAAGCTGATAGGAGTTGTAAAGATCCAGCAGTAGTAGTAGAATGATATATTAAAAAGTTTAATAGTGAAGCTAAACGAATTCTTGCTCTGAGAAGGGAAAGAAATTTATGACTTGACGCTTAATTCCAGGAGATTACGTAATTGCAGATATTAATTCTATTCCCGACTCGGACACACCTTTAATATGTAACAAATAAGAAAAATCTAAAGATTCTCTTCAGGTGCAGGTGCGTGAAAGGTTCTAATTCCAGTCGAAAGTGAATGTGTAATAAAAATATGCATAATTTAGTTTTTCATATTTTGTCTCAATTGCTTGTTAAACCATTATAACATGCCTAATAGTTTCTGAATGTTTATATCACTTGATTGTTTGTTTATTAACGTCGCACTTAGAAGTAACACTAGGGCTATTGGTGGCTGATCTCGTAATTCTGAGCCAAGAGACTAAGATGAAACCTGATTTTTCACTCCCCTCTCTACCTTTTCACACCAAGCTAACGCGAGAATTTTAGACTTCAACAGATTTAACTTGTTACGCAGTGGGTTCCTTTTGCCATCATGACTCAAGCCAAGCCACAGTTGGTTGAAAATAACACCGACCGAGAATTCACAAACATTACCATCAAGTTTTGTGGCCAAATCTTTTTAACAAATATTTGACACATTGTAAATATAATTTTATATATTTCCGTAACATCACATTGTTTCGTATTATGGATAGAGTCGTCTCTCTCTTGATACAACGGGTACAAGATAGCCAAATATTGATATTCCGGGGTTGTTGTGAGAAAAAAGGGTACTCAATTTCATAAGAATCGGATAGGTAATAAATAAATTTTTGAAAAATATACAAATTTATATCAAACGCTTTTTCACGTAGTCGCCTACCTTCATTATGCACTTTGGGAGCTGAGTTCTGAGCTTATGCATTTGTCAAATAAATCTCCAGCAATGTAGTTGATCCATTGTTTGATGTCACTCTAGAAAGCATTGACGGTCGAAATCTTTTTTCATTTCAGCTTCAGAGAGGTGAAAAGATGAAAATCTGTAAATTCCAAAACAGAGAAGTGAGAGGAGTGTTTGGTCATGTTCCAACGGATTGAGTCCAATTGTTGTTTTCCTAGCATCGTTAAAACATTTTCTCTTTCGTCACACTCCTTTTCTTTAGTACTCTATAATTTTTTTTAGAGTTTCTCAGTATTTTTCGTCTTTAATTTACTTATCTGTGGCATAAAGTAAATGAGGGAAATCAGTTTAAAGACTCAAAAGGCGGGAGGCGGTGAGTTTTCAGACAGGAACAATTATTTCGAATTTTTCTGTAAGTTTTGCATCCACTACATCACTTGTGTACATACGAGTGTGGCTCATGAAGTCATTCCTGTAAGCAGTTTTACTTTCGTTAAGGATCTGAAAGGGCCCGTTTTTCTTCGAAACTGGTTTACACTCTGTAACGCGCAGCTGGCGGGAATCGGGAACGAGACATTTATTTCAATGCAGGAATAAAGAAAGAGTTCCCAACCGACTTAGGAAAACAAGCCCGTTCTGAAGATTTTGATTTTAAATACAGTGCAGACAGCATTGTCGAAGGTAATTCTCTTTGAGCGTAAGAGGCTCAATATTCTTACGTTTTGGACACTTTCTTAAAACATAGGTAAAATGGTATTTGTTTATAAAAATTAAATATGAAAATGGGGTCTTATAAAGCTATGTATATTATGGGAAGTTATTATAAGATCTAGCAAGTCCATAAAATAAAACTCCCTTAAAAGGCAGTAGTAAAACTTCAGCAAAGTTCAGTATTTTCGCTTAATCCAATGGTTCGACATAAAACAAGTTCTATTTCTTGTTCATTTGAATAATTTCTATTGTGCAAGTATAATTATCCAAACAGTGACAAGCTCAAAAGTCATCACGTGATTAAATTTTTTAAAAAAAATTATAAGTTATTCTACTTTAGTATTTTTCCTGCTAGTTGATCAACACACAAATCATTCTGTGAGAAAAAAAAGTACATTACTCTCTTCGTAAGGATAATTATAAAAAATAATTAAATTTTAAGAACATTTAAGTTGGATCTAAAAATCTTATTAAAACTTTTTTTTCTAATCAACGAACATTTTAAACTTTTAAATACAATCTTTGCTTCTTACAAAAGATAAATGAAATGATTTAAAGAATTTGATAGCAAAACAATGATCCTGAAACCAAAGAAAATCATCCTTTCTTTTAATACTGAGATAATTTTTCTCATGAGTAGCAAATAATTATTCACGATCTAAGTGATTGAAAAAGAACACAGAAAGAGTAGAGAAAGAGAAAATAAATCGTAAAAAATATTGTTTCTTTTTTAGTAGAAAATGAAAACTAATTTAATTATTTTTTTCAAAAAGAGTATAGCTTAAAACAGGAAAGGAAATATCGTTCTATATTTTAAGAATACGTGTTAGAAATGTTTCATCTGATAAAGTTGTTTAATCTTTATTGAAAGAAAAACCTGGAGTTATAAAAGAGCAAAGAAAAAATATTCTTAAACTATCTAGAAAGTAAGGAATACAAAAAAGATTAAATGTAATTCTAATTGTTCCTTTACTGGGTCTTTTCCCTCGAGAAATTTTTTCTCTTCCTGTTCTTAAAATTTACTTTGAAGTTGTTAATGATCAAAGATAGAGAAAAAAAAATGGTTAGAATAAAGTAAGTTCTTGAAATTATGCTATTATTTTTCTATAATTTTGAACCGATTGCATGACGCGTCTGTGGGAAATAATTTAGTAAATACTGTACTTTCTCAATTATCCTAAGATGGAGTCCAGAGCAGATGAATACTGTAAAATCGCAAAAAATCAAATCTATAAGCAATACGCGTTATGTATTATTGCATAAAATTAAATACATTACGTGCAAATAAAGAGATAAACACAAGAAATAACTAAAACTAAAAAAGTGTACTGTTTTTGTTTGTATTGCTTGCTTGCATTATTTCATTGTAGTAGCGTCCTTACGGACTTACCATCTTTAGGAAGGTATGGGCCTGAGGAATTCTAGGGACCCTAGTTGTCTCTTTAAATCCCACTGTGTTTGCTGTCTTTGGTAAACACGGGACGCGCCCCCGCTATAAACTAGCTATCCTTTTCTATTTTGGACCCTCCTTCTTGATAAGCAATTTTTATCTTTTAAAAGTTTTTTACCGACGTCTAGATCATAGCTTTACCTTGTTTAGTGCAGCATAGGCACATCTGACTTTTAGGCCTTTAAACAGCTATCACATACAGAATCGCCATTGAAGTAGAAAGCATTAATTAATTTTCTTCATGAAGTAATTTTATTTCTTTGGCCTTAGTGTACATATCTACAATGTAACTTACATTTTTCAGAACTGCTAGTAGAATGTGTTATCATTGTATCTACAGTTCCTTCACAATATCTTTAAAATACCAATAGGGCACATTGAAACAACTAACAGACTATTAGATAAGCCTAAATTAGGATGAAATGTTGAAACGCGTAATAGGGCTGTGCCTGATCAGCAATAGGAGCCACAGCTGTGCAAAGGTTCTGGCAACAATGACTACAGATCTGCGAAATGGCGCTTCAGTTAGGTTAAAGCACTAATAGACAAAATGTTATCGGTTTTGATCATCTAACACAGAGTTTCTCAGAATATTTTTCTGTTATTTTCAGTGCTTGTTTTTGATACTTACTGAAACGTATTCTTTTTTTTCTTGTTGAAATTTATAAATAAAAAAAAGTAATTATACAAATTTATTCAATATGACTCTCATTTACTTATAAAAATTGTTTATTTCAGTTGATTGCAAAAATAATTGTAATTAATTAATGATATTTAATCCTTAATTAGAATTGCGAAATATTTTCTTGCTATTTAAAAAAATTAGGTTTCGAGAACAAGACGATTACGTAGTTATTAAGGTGAGGGTGCACCTCCAAAACACAACTTTTGAACCATGATATCGATTTTTTTTATTTTTGGTCTTGTAATAAATTTCTATTTTTTATCTTCAAAAATGCATTTGAATTTCCTTTCTATCTTATTTAGACTTTAAGTTTTACAGCTGTTTTAATATATTACTTGATCTTGCATTTTTCTGACCGGAATGGTTCTGAAAATATGTTTCACTACTGCAAAAACAATTTCAAAATGTTATGCATCAATGAATTTGAAATTCTCTCTCTCTCTCTCATTCTATTATATTATATATAATAATACTTAATTAATCTCCTATATAATAGGCTATTTTTGACATTTCAAATCGAATAGGTTTTTATATTGTATTAAAGTAAAAATTGTACTGACTTTAAATGAAAATTTCAGTGATCAGAGCTCGAAATTCCATAGCTTCTTATGAAAGGGTTATATTATAAATTTAAGTTTATTCCATAGAAAGGTTATATTTTGTATTACATCCAATTTACAAAATGTCAATATATTTATTTTTTGTTGAGTGACCATATTTTGTGGAAAGTCTTAATATTTGCTTATATCTGTATAACATGCCCTTTTGACTGTAAAAATATTCACCAGCAAAACATTTCTTGTGTATTTTTCGAATTGGGAAGCCAAATGATGTCATAAAATATGCATTTATATGCAAAATTTGAGTTAATTCAAAAATATTTCTTCGAAGGTGTACTGTTAACTTAAAATCATTCCGATTTCCACCCTATTTCTGTATTCATATTTTAAGAAACCTCAGAACTTAAAATCTATTTTCACATTTATAGGTCATTAGAAAAGGTATCAGAAATTCTACAGCAAGAATTTCAGCTATAACTGCATAGACTCTTAAGGCGCAACAAGCAAAAACGAAATAGTGGTATTCTCTCATTTATATATATTTGAATAATACATTTCGAGGCAATCCAATTATTTCGAACTCGTATAGACAGAATTACCCATTAATGCATTTAATCTACACTATAATTAGGCAATTCTGTCACGGATTCTCTGTTAAATGTACATAGAGACCTTGTGGCGTCACCATTTTTCTACTATATTTCGTCGTCTAAGTTGAAAATTTAATGTCTAAGCGCATATGTATCCAATAACTTAAAACAGTTATTGGATACATATTTGATATTCATCAAAAAACCTTTTTAATGAAGCAATTAAGGGAAATGCTCTCAACCAGTTCAGGGCCCCTCAATGCTTTTACTACCAACTTTTATTTTAGTATAAAATATTACGCTAACCCGGATATTCATATTCGAGATGAAGTAATTGCTGTATCTTCAGCTTCAATAAGGCAGAGTCGGGATTTTACTCAGGCAATACCAAATTATGTTTCACTCAAGTACAAGTTTGTTCGTGCAAAATTCAATTCCCTCACATTCCTTCTGTTCTTCTAACTTCGGCATCATTTACGTATCTATTTTGTGTTGTTACTTCCTTATATGTCTTTAGTAGAGCTAATGTTTGTAATCATTTTTCATTTGACAGGGATGATGTTTAATTTTAGTGAAGTTTCCGCATTAAGGCTCTTCCCTTATTCATTATTTGCCACTGTTAACTGTATGAAAATATCCTTTAAGATTAGTTCCCATGAATAGCAACTGTTACTTGAATCCACTTGTAATCTTATCCGGCAATGAATTCATATTATTCTCACTCTGCAAATATTTTAGCTTATAAAAGCTTTGTAATTAACATCTTCCACACGATATGGCCACGTATTGAATTTTATCGTAGCAGCTGCAATATTATCCCGCACTTTAAAAAGCTGCAACATAGTTTGCATGTGAAGTCAGACTAAAATTCAAAAAATCAAATATATAATACAGGTGCTCCTCATCGCTTTGCAAGATATAAGATGAAGTGAACCTGCATTTTTTTTATGATCTAGTACCGAGTAACTACCAACAATTTTGGAAACTTAGATCTAACATATCCTATTAATCACAATGGAATCATTAACTACTACCTAGCGTGTTGTTGTTTAATACAAATCGCTTGTGGTGCTTTCAACCTTTCCAGACCACTTGATTGTGCCAGGATTACGCGCATTTCATATCTTAATTAGTATGCATTTAACCAAATTTTGTGGCGCTGATAGTCTACAGGTTGTGGTTGCGAATTCGCGGTTGGCGTTGTTTCCTTTGAATCGTAGGTTTCAGCCCTGTTGTCACCGAAGACAAGCCGTGTAGCGGGGCTGATGCATGTTGAATCTGTTGAGGTTCCACATTATATCTCTAGTGGAGTGTGGAAATATGGAAAAGGAGGTACTACCTCAGGTGTCATCCTTTTCATTTCACCCAAACTGAAACTTTCGAAGTCTATATCCAATAGTCACTATGTTGCTTCTCAGTGAGATGTTCAGCAATCAATCAACTAACCAATCTCTAAACCGTTGACATGAAACTATTTAAATTGCTAAGTCAAGCTATTAGTTTGATTTAACTTTTTTTACTATTATTTATTTAATTAAGTTTCATCTGGAAAATTAAATCTAAAAATCAGTTACATGAACAATACGTGTGTGCAAAATTTCAACTGAATTACTCGGTGTTATTTGCAATACCGGGGTCCTCAGGCTAGCACTTAAATCTGTAACTGCTAGAGCTTACTATAATACTGTATTCGCTTTGGAATTATACGTGTATATAAAATTTCTACTCTATCGCATGATAAGTGGGTTAATATTTAAGAACAAATTTTGAAATCTCTCTGTAAATAAATAAACGTAATAAATTAAATAAAAGCTAGTGAAAATACAACGATCTGTATAAAAAAGTATCTTTTCAAGTATTAATTCTTCCTAGAAAGAAAAAAAATTACTTTTTAAATCGAAACCAATGACGATAACCTTCGTCTATCTCAAACAAAAGCATCAAAGGAGTAATTTTCCCGAACTTCATAACAAATGGATTATTTTCTGTCATTTCGAATTTCATAAATTTACTTACATTTGCAACAAAAAAAATAATTTTTTATTATAAATTAAAAATGAAAACAATATCCATCATTCTTTTAAAAAAGAGAGAAAATCACAAAAGTTAAATTGCATTTCAGAAGAAAACTAATATATTTTTTTTCTAATTTCTGATCAACATGCAACTAGAATTTTTTTTTCAATAGAATCTTTAGTTATCAAAAAATATTCCAAATAAAACTCGAAGGATAGTTGATTACAGAAATTGCAAACGAAAAAAAAATTGATAAAAAATACACAAAACCAAGAAAAAAATTAAATTTGAAGCATTGCAACAATATCAGTTTTCAAACCAATTCATAAAACATTTCTGAAATGACGTGTGAAAAAGTTATGATAAAAATTCCAAAGATCCACGCTCGTCAAAGATTGAAAAAGTAATAAGAATTTCACCGTTAACTCAGAATGTTTGTTAAAGGGAGTATTACTTTTTAGAATTGACTACTTTATTTTGCTTTTTAATAACACGTTTGTGTTGTGACTTAAAAGTAACTTTTTCTTTTGCTATTTTCAGCACATTCTTTTTAATAGTGCGATGCGAATTTTTCTGCGTTTTTATAATGTTGTCATTTTTACATCTAGATTTTAACAGCGCATTAAAAAAATTGTTCTTTTATTCACAATTTTTTTCCTTAAATTTTCAATATTTTTTTTATCTTATAGATGAATGCGTGGGTCGGTGTTCTTTTTTAACGAAATTCGTGCTTGCTGTCAGTTTTATTAATTTAACTTTCGGGTGTTTTTTTATTCAGTTTCTCAGAGAGAAAATTAAATGTCAATGTTTCCATAAAGTAAGGAGAAACTTTAATCTCTTTAATTGCCTGCAACTCAGTGAAATAAGAATTACAATAGGGAAAAGAAATACATGTAAAAAATTAATTTAACTAAACTTTTATTCAAAGACGGACTAAAAGATTTAGAAATAATTTTTTAACGTAATATATAATGTGTTTTATAAAAGTTTGAGACGCTTAACTAAGAGACTTAGGTAATCAGTAACAAATTAAATACTCTAGATACATACTTATATGTAACTCTTAGATTTATGAATGTCTTAATTGGAAGCAACCCGAGGCTACGGGCGATAAACCAAGTGAGGAGAACAGCACTTAAGCTGGCGAATCTCTCTCAAAACTTCCACACCTTACTAAAGTGAAGACTACTTTGAAGAGAGAAGCTCCAGCTTATGTGTCATCCTCTTCACTCGACTGAGGCTCAAAATTACGATATCCGTGGCTTATAGCCCTCGTATTGCTTCTCATTGTGACATTCATAAATTATTGTAAACACGTTAAGTTCAAACACCTATCATGTTTTAGAAAAATTTCTTATACTTAATTACATTTATTTAAATCTTGTTTAAAATCGAACAATGTTATAATTTAATTCGGAATACATTTATCAACGAGCCCAATGAATTTTCTTAAATATGATGATTAAAATGTAACTAAATTAAACAACTTATTTTAATATCAAATAAAACATTATAAATTAGCAGAACATTTTACTCTTTCGAACTTTTATCTCTATTTTGGCGGAAAACTACTGTGACACTGACCTATGAAGTCTACACTTGCCTCGAAAAGTTTATAAATTATAAGGAGTAGTTACAATTAATTTAACATTAAGACTTTGCAATAGCTGTATTAATAGTTTATTGCCTGGTACATGGAAAAATTTTAAAGGAAATAAATCAAAGTTTATTACAGAGATTGAAACTTGCGAGGGTCGTTCAATAAGTCCTTAAAAAATTCAAGAGAGGCGCTCGTAGCATCGAAAATTATTTGTTTTTAGTAAGCATCACGACTACTAGACTTCGAAGTCTCAGTTATTCCTATTTGTGATCATGACACTTTTCGCACCTGAAATATTCTTCCTCGTAATTTTTCCAGCTGATGTGTCCATCTCACCTATTTTTAGAAAACATTTACCTAAAGCAACCCAATGCTTTGATTTTTGCTTGGTTTCCTTTGCATAATGATAAATTCAGGTCTCCTAGATGGTGACAACTCGACGCAAAAAACGTCGGTAAATCGATGGGGCAGCAATAAAATTTTGATTTCGCAACAAATGACCACCAAATCAAAACTAACTTATGAATCAATGTCAAATTTGTTTCGATTAAATTTTTCAGATGGCAGTACCGAATGTAACAACCATTTAATTTATTTATGTCATATGTCTTTAGATACATACCTTTCTTAACCACCCTTGTATATTGCTGTTACCATGAAAGATTAAGATTTTTCTGAAAATTTTATTGTACACCGACGTTTTATGTTCATTTGAAAACGAAATCGTCCTTTTAATAAACTTCTAATGAAGAAAAAATTTCACACCTTAAGGCTCCCGTCTACTCGCCATTTTGATTTCATCAGCTTAATGTTAATCCTATGGAATTTTGACTTTAATTCTCACATCTTTATTATTTGATCTATTTGAATGCAATAAAATGCATTTGAAGGAGCAAAAAATAATCAATGCTTCTGTGGAATTACTTTTTTCCTAAGATTCTTAAAAATATTTTTATTCTTATTTTAATTATTCGTTTTTGAGTTTTCCGGTCTTTAAAGAATATTTTCAATTATTTTTAAAAATTGGAAGGAAAAAGTAATTCCACAGAAGCATTCATTATTTTTTTTGCTCTTTCAGATGCACTTTATTGCAATCAAATATATCAAATAATAAAGATGTGAGAATTAAAGTCAAAATTCCATAGGATTAACATTAAGCTAATGAAATCAAAATGGCGGGTAGACGGGAGCCTTAAAGTTAAAGTTAAATTAAGTTGTGAAAAGTGTTTAAGGTTATATCATAGATATCCTTCGAGCAGAATTGTCAAAAGAGAGATAAGGGGACGGGAGGACCGGAAAGTGATTTAGGGCGCAATAGAGGAATTTGGCTAATCTGCTTCAAAACATGTACGACTCTGATCCAGACCTGTGAGATATGAAAGGGATAGAAAAATTTGGTGGTCAAATAAAGGGGTCGAAAATAGAAAAGGATTGCTATCATGTCCTGGGTAGGCGTCACCCGCGTTTCCCAATGACAGTCAACCTCAAGGGGGAAAATATCACTAGATACCTCGGGGTCACGATCCAGAATTTTTCTAAAGAACGTAAGTCCTTGAAGGGAGGTGAAGATTGGATACGGTTGTCCAATAAGGATGTAGCAGTTTGTGTCCTGACTTAGTAAACGTTTGAGCCGAATCTGATTATCCGATAAGGCAGTTCTGTCTCAGCTTCGAGAGAGGCAATGGATTCAGAGAAAATTTGACCAGGAAATTTTTCCTTGTCTCGGTGCAGCTGAGGGCAAGATATATGATTGGTTTCAGTATGCCTACCCATTCGAAAGTCAATATTCCGGAACTACAAATATCCTTCTTTTTTTTTTTTTTTATTTCAATTCATATAACCGTGAAGAAGAATATCAAATTATTAAAAACAAATGAAAATATTGTTTATTTTTTTTTCAATTCTTTCACTTCACAATTCCAATTTCTTTGAGGAGAAAATATTATAAATCCTTTCTTCTTTCAAATTTAAGCCACACATAAGTTGCATTCAAGAAAAATCATTTCTGCTGCTAATTGTATTATCTGTAACACGTTATTTAATTTTTTTTTGACAGAGGATATTTTTCTGACATCTAAGCAATTGCCAAAACATTGAACGTGTTTGTTTGCTTTTAAATTTAACAATTCCACTATTTTTTTTCTTAAAACTTTTTTTTTCTTTTTAATTTGCAATTTTTGTCTCTTTTGCATTTATATTACTATATGTCGTTTAGAGGCCTCATGATTCACAACCCTTGAAAATTCGATTCTCTGTGAGAAGTATATATAATAAAACATAAATTTCTCAAATATTATAAGACAAATCTCATTAAAATATTCTTACTTTTTATCGAATTATGATTGAAAATGTGCATGCTTATTTCGGATGGATTTTCCCGCAAGGAAAATTTCTAAGCTCATTTTCTTAAATTGTGAATTTTTTTCATCATTTCGTGCAATGTATCTTACAAACAATTTAAAGTAACCTCAGGAAATTACATTATTACATTTATTAATATTATTTGCAAAGATTAAGTAAAATTATTCTGTTACGTACATATATTTCGATATCTTTTATAAGGTAGATACATATTAAAATATGAAAACTTTTAATGTCTATTTTTAAAAATCTATAAAAAATTGAAAGTACATTAAATCCTGATATATGTGTCATTTAACTTTTTATGGATATTTAAAATATCCATAAAAATAAGTTTATAAAAGTAGAAATTATGAATTATCCATCAAAAAAAATCATACAACATCATTGAAATGCTGAAAAAATATGAAAACTCGAAGAAAATGGGAAAAATATGTTCGTTTTATTTATTGCATTTCACCGTATTATGAGTAGTAATCGTATTATGATTAAATTGAAGGCATCGAATCTTACAGTAACAATATTCACCCCTTAAAATTATTTTGAATTTCAAAGATAAATAAATATAAAATCGCATTGAAGTATTCTATCAAATTTTAGATTATATATCCTCCAAGTCTTAGACCCTCCTTGAATTCGCAACTTCCGAAATTAGTTCAAATATGTGATAAAATATCGGTTGATAGTCAGAAATCTAATAAATCTAACGGAATATTTTAGCTTTAATACGATCCCGTTAACTTATGGTGTTTGGAACGTATGGTTACTAATCAACGAATTAAAGTATTAATACATAAGTTGAGAGGTAATAAAAGTTCCAACATCATACGTATTTTCTGATTACTTATACTTTTTCGACATTGCTTTTAATCATAATGGGAGTCACTTACACAAGAAAAATATTTATAACTTTTGAAATTTTAATATTAAAAAGGGTTGAATCTACTGCTAATTCGTCTGACTGCAAAATATTGAAAATAATCTCTTACAAAAAATAAATAAATAAAATAAAATAAAAATGGAAAGTTTTATTTTCGAGAAATGATGATTCCTATCTAATCCAAGTATTCAATTTCATAAAAGAAAAAGAAAAAAAATATTAAAATGTTCAACCTTGTCTAAGCCCCAAACTTTCAAAAGATGCGTTTCAAAGACAACCTGTTGTTCATCGCAGCCTATTCGGATTTTTATCATCATTTCTCTCGTTTTCTATACTTTACGATCAGGGACTTACCAGTTCTGGTTACATAAAAGATTCCTATTCTACTCATGCGCTTCTCTTTTGTTCTTTTAAAGGTACTCAAGTACCATTTGACTTATTTCTTTCTCATGTTTATAATTTTTTTCATTATAAGTATAATTTTTATGTTACAAATCGAAAGTGCATGGCATGTTTATCCTACAATATGTAAAATATAAAGAGATAAAAGATATCATTAATTAATAGGAAATACTGTCGTCATTTGGAAAGAAAAATTCTGAATCTTATAAAAATGAAGAGCCACCGTAAAATCGCGATTTAGGCGGATTAGTCAATTAATGTTTTTTTAAAGTAATTAAAGCGTTTGATTAAAGCAAAAGATTAAAAATTTCCAAGATGAAAAACATTTTCCTGGATTATATTAGAGAAATGACTAAATTTGACATTTTTTATTTAGATTCAGATTGACATTTCATTTAGATTCAGATTTTAGTGAACATTTGGGGTTTTTTTATTATGTTTCCCTTTGTTTAAAAATTTCGTATTTGCTGTGTATGTATTGGATTTCTTTTTCATATGTCTAGATCTTATATAGAGTCAATTATTACAGTTGTTTTATTTTATATCTGAGGAAAAGTATTGGTTCTGAGGATGAAGCAATTAAGTGCTACATCGTTTTTTTTAAATCTAACTTAAGAATTAACATTAAAACAACACAAATGAATCCCATCTTACTTTTATGTACATAAAATTTAACTTCATTTTATCACTACTACGTAAATACCATATAATTTGCGTCTTGGTTGAATAAAAACGAAACTTCTTGTATCTTAAATTATATCACACTATCACTGCAAAATAATTAGAAAACCATTGGAAACGGCTATTTAAATCTCTTTCACTAGTAATTACGTGCGGTAAGACAATTGTAATAGCCGTTGAGAAAACAGTTAAGGAATAACAGAGGCTTTCCGAATATATCGATTAGACAAACTATTATCGATAAACAGTTAACTAACATGTCCAACGGCACTATTCCGTGTCGCTGGAGTTAATTGTAATCGAAATGGAACGTGGCCTACACGTGTGAAATCGCAGACTTTCAATCACAAAGTCATGTTAAGATATGTTTAATTATTATGTTTGAAACGTTCCAATTGCATATTCTTGGATATAAGAAGGTATTATTTCATTAAATTAACAATGCATCAGATTTGAAGGAAAAATAATTAAAATGTTCAATTACAATTTAACTTACTGTATGATTTTTACTAATGCACAATGAAAAACGTTTGACACGAAAAACTGAGATATGAACAATGCTTGTATTAAATGATGCAAATGAAAAATTCTTACCAGAATTTACGATGTTGTCAAATACTATAAATTCGATTTCCTGCTTTTATTTATATTAGTAGGTACATGCAGTGAAAGTTTGGACACATAAGTTCATTTTTTTATAGTATAAAAGTTTAATAATGTAGACATTTTCCCAAACATTTTATTAAATTTCGACTCAATTTCAATATCTGCCAATTCTACAGACGCTTAATAATTCACTACTTTAAAAAATTCATTATGATAAAAATAATTATCAACGTCTTTGACGCAGTACATAGTACTACGTACTTTCCACACCTAGTACTACGTCAAAACGTAGTGCTTATTAATAATGTCACATTTAAAAATAAAATGAGGGCTATTGCCGATGGAACTTGCAGCTTTGAATCTTAGTCATGTGTTTGAGATGACACCTGAGTCGACGCCTTCCTCTCGAAACTTCCTCATCTAGCCTTTGGGGATCTTCAGACAAAAGCAGATTTTAAGCCCATTAACCTAATTAGACGTTGGATCTATGAGTATCAGGACTCGAAAGGTGTAATTCCAGATTGAATCGCTTTTGAAGTTTCAGACATTTTTGAGCCCTATGAATGTTCATCGAGTGGCCGAGGGGTTAAATAATCCCTACATTAAAATTCTAATTTTGCAATGAATTATTTTGCACTTTATTTCTTTTCAGAGCTTTTGTCTCCATTTATTTATATACACTCATGGACAAAAACAAATTAGTGCACCAAGAAGGAGTCGTCAAAATGCAACGAAATTTTACATACGTAATGACTACTTTGATATAAATAAATGATTAGAAAATCAATGAAAAAGGGTCATTTATTTCAAAGAAAAAGTCAAAAGAACGGATGATTTAATACCCTGTTGAACCCCCTGTAGCGCGAATGAACGATGCGATACGATTGAGCATTGAGGCAAACAAGTTCTGTACGATGTCTTGAGACATTTCGTTCCATATTTGCTGTAACCTTGCCTCTAGTACGTTCAAACTCGTGGGATGTCCACCTCACCGTCCCAAATGATCCCAGATATGCCCAATTGGAGACAAATCTAGGGATCGGGCAGGCCAAGAAAGGATAGTAGTAGTACGGAGACAGTCTTGTGACAACCTTGAAGTGTGAGACCTAGCAATGTCTTGTTGAAAAATGGCTCCTGGGAGTCGTTGCATAAGTGGCAACACATGTGGTTGCAGGATATCATGGACATACTTCTGGGCTGTCATGGTGCCACGGATCAATACTACAGATGACCGTGTATTGTAGGCAATGGCACCCCATATCATCACACCATCTGTGGGAGCTGTGTGTCGCTGTAAAGCAAAAGCAGGATAGAGGCGTTCACCACGGGGTCTCCACACACGATTGTCATCACTGCTGAGATTGAATCTGAAATCGTCGCTAAAGACGACCTGGTTCCATTCCGCTGCAGTCCAGTTTCCTCGTGCACGGCACCACTCCAAACGGAGGCGTCGATGGTTGGGCATCAAGTGCAGCACACGTAATGGGCGCCGCGATCCCAAATGTAATTCAGCCAGGCGCGTTCGTATGGTTCGAGAAAACACAGGGTCCCCAAGTGAAGGTGCTTGCTACCTGTGTCTGGAAGGCGGCCGATGAAGTAGTTGGTTGTACGCGTGCATTTCTTACGATGTGGCGGTCTTTTTGACGACTGGTCTTTCGAGGGCGTCCTGAACCTTGTCTTCGTGTAAATGATATTTCTCGGATCCATTGATCCCAACACCTCCTCACAACACAATCAGAGTGGCCTAATTAACGAGTTACTAGCCTAGCTGACCACCCAGCTTCCATCATGCCGATGATTCTCCCCCTCTCAAACTGCGACAGCTGCTCATATTGTCTTCGAAAAGGGCGTAATGGTATGTCTACCTCAGTTCTTCCTTTGTAAACGATTTAGCACACTCAAACAAGCTTTGGTTACCTGTTTTATACTCCACGGAAAACGGCGTTAAACGCCCTCTATTGGCTATAGGTAACGCGCAATCCCGCTGCATTTCTAATCATTTGCATATCTCTCCGACATGCACCTTCATGTCAAGTTTCGTTATAATCCCGCAATTATTTCTTGGCGCGCTAACTTTTTTGTCCATGAGTGTAGTTTAAACTATTTATTTTAACTTTAATACTTACTTTTATTGGATTATGATATGTATTTTCAATAATTTTATTTATTAACTTGATAATAGCATTTTTACTGGTCTTAATTTTACTTTTTCAATTTGATTAAACTTTAATACAATTTTGAAATTTACTATCGGTTTACATATATGTTTATTTCATATATCTAATTGACATTATCAATATGTATCTATAATATTGAAAAATCCTCTTTACTTAGTAAGTGACGAATAAGATATCATTTATATTAGATAAGTTTGAATTAGTTTCGCAGCAGAGAAACAAAATGATGCGGGTTTTAACACTTGATCCAGGTAAGGAATTATAAGAATTTAAGCCAACAAAAGAACGGTAATGGCATATTGATCAGGATTATGAGCTTCGTCTCCTTAAGTTGCTGAAATCGAGTTTAGACTCATCAAAAATTTGTAAATCACTCGAATGGGTATTCAATAAAACTTCGTTTCTAAATTCTTTTTTTTTTTTTTTTTTTTTTTTTTTTTTTTT